>SJYT01013296.1:90667-111315 GCA_006410635.1 Cephalophus harveyi | reverse complement strand
GTGTTGACCATCTGGTGATGTCCATGTGTAGAGTCTTCTCTTGTGTTGTTGGAAGAGGGTGTTTGCTATGACCAGTGCATTTTCTTGGCAAAACTCTATTAGTCTTTGCCCTGCTTCATTCCGCATTCCAAGGCCAAATTTGCCTGTTACTCCAGGTGTTTCTTGACTTCCTACTTTAGCATTCCAGTCCCCTATAATGAAAAGGACATCTTTTTTAGGTGTTAGTACCGTTCAACTTCAGCTTCTTCAGCATTACTGGTTGGGGCATAGACTTGGGTAACTGTGATATTGAATCGTTATCACACAGGGCTGTCCAAAAATATGCCTCAGTGGCATATTGATTGCTTTGGACTAAAGTTACTTGAGAAGCTGCTGGTGAAAAAAAAATTTTTTTTAAACTGAGTCTGACCCGGTCTTTCCCCCTGAAAACAGGAAATAAATCTCCCAAGTGAAGGTATCCTCCCACCAGGAGATTAGAAAGCATCCTGGTCCCCAGTTAGGGAATTCGGGGCTGGGAAAGCTGTGTAAACAGTTGCTTCTTCATTCAGCCTGCTACCTCAAGCACAAGCCCCTTTGTTTTGTCAAGTCTTCACAAATAACTGTTTCTTTGTCTAAATGTGATTCATTTTCCCCCTGAAAACAGGAAATAAATCTCCCAAGTGAAGGTATCCTCCCACCAGGAGATTAGAAAGCATCCTGGTCCCCAGTTAGGGAATTCGGGGCTGGGAAAGCTGTGTAAACAGTTGCTTCTTCATTCAGCCTGCTACTCCAAGCACAAGCCCCTTTGTTTTGTCAAGTCTTCACAAATAACTGTTTCTTTGTCTAAATGTGATTCATAAACAGTTTGCTTTGGTCACTTTGGGGATTCTAGTTCTATGAGACCTCCATGCATACAAATTAAATTGTTTTTTCCTCTTGTTTTTTTTCTGTCTTGTATCAATTTAATTATCAGACCAGCTGAAAGAACTTAAGAACAATAGGGGGGAAGTTCCCCCTCATCAACAGTATCCTACTAATGGAGGATTCTAAGGGAGTACGGAGACTAATGGGAACTATTAACGATGGGGATGCCTGGAGTCAGGATAGCTGGGCAAAAGGGAACCCTCTAGACAGCCCTTGCTTGCTATTTTTGTTTAGTTGCTAAGTTGTGTACAACTCCTTGCGACCCCATGGACTGTAACCCACCAGGCTCCTCTGTCCCTGAAATTCTCCAGGCAAGAACACTGGAGTGGGTAGCCATTTCCTTCTCCAGGGGATCTTCCTGACCCAGGGATGGAACCCGCGTCTTCTGCATAACAAGCAGATTCTTGACCTCTGAGCCATCAGGGAAGCCCAGTGTGTATTTTATATATAGTGGCTAACCCCAAACTCCTTATTTTTCCCTCCCATGCCTTCCCCGTTGGTACTGTAAGATTGTTTTCTACATCTGTGACTTGTTTCTGTCTAATAAGTAATTCATGTCTTTTTTAGATTCCACAAATAGGTGACATATACTTGTCTTTCTAGTTCCATCCATATTGCTGCAAATGGCACTATTTTATGGCTGAGTAATATTTTATTGTTTATACATAGCACGTCTTCTTTATCCATTCATCTGTCATTAGGCATTTGGGTTGCTTTCATGTCTTGGCTATTGTGAATAGTGCTGCTGTGAACGTTGAGCTACATGTGTCTTTTCAAATTAGGGTTTCCCTTTTTACCAGCTCTATGCCCAGAAGTGGGATTGCTGGATCATATGGTAACTCTATTTTTAGTTTCTTAATGTTCTCCATCAGTGTATCACTTTACATTCATACCAACAGTGTAGGAGGAGTCATTTTCTCCACACCCACTCCAGCATTTATTGTAAACTTATTGATTTTGACCATTCTGACCAGTGAATGACACTTTAAAAAACTGAACTATAGTAGACAATACTACATTTGTTTCAGGTATTCACACACTAATTTGATAACTTTATAGATTATATCCCATATAAAAAGTTGCTATAAAAGATTGATTATATTCCCTGTGTTATACATGACATCCTTGTAACAGCTATTTTATAGCTAGCAGTTTGTACCTTTTGATTCCACTCACCATTTTGCCCCTCTATCCACCCCTCTTCCCTCTGGCAGCCACAGAAGGAAGTTTGTATGAGTTCGTATGTATAATTCTCTGTATCTGTGTGTTTCTGTTTCATTTAGATATTTAGATTCCCCATATAAGTGAACACACACAGTATCTGTCTTTCTCTGACTTATTTCACTAAGCATAATAATACCTTCTAGGTCCATCCATGTTGCCGCAAATGGCAAAATTTCACCCTTTTATATGATTGAGTAGTATCTCATTTTGGTGTGTGTGATCTGTTTTTCTTTATCCGTTCGTCTGTCGATGGACACAGGTTGCATCCATACCTTGCCTATTGTAAACAGAGCTGCTGTGAACGTGCAGGTGCATATATGTACTTTTTAAATTAGTGTTTTCATTTTCTCTGGATAAATACGCTGAAGTGGAATTGCTAGATTGTATGGTATTTCTATTTGCAAATTTTGAGGCGCCTCCATACTGGTTTCCGTGATGACTGCACCAGTTCACATTCTCTCCAAGAGTGCGCAAGGGTTTGTCGGCCACATTTTAAGGACTACTCTTTCTAACTAATGAAACTTGTGGTGATGTTCTGAACTACTTGAATTATTTTTAATAACCATGTTATTTTTATCAAAGTACTGAAGTCACTATGTTTTTTAAATAAAGGCATTGGAGAGAGACGTGCCAATCATCAAGAACCCGATGCTATCCTAGTTACGGTGGGAAAGGAACCAACAGTTTCCTTCTGTAAGGATTTATAGGACACTTGGCTCAAGAGAGAGCTTGCTAAATTATCATAATCCATCGGTACCTTTACATGTTGTTACTTTTTTGTTGTTATTTTCATAATCTAAAAAAATCATCTTAGGGTTCGTTTCTTTTGCAGTCAAGAAGTAAAGCATATCTAAAGGCAGACAATACATTTAATCCAGAGTACAGCTCTGCCTAATAGGACAGAAAAGGCTGATATAATACAAATAATTATTTCAAGAGGATATAATTGCAATAAGGAGTTGATTGTGAATAAATGAAAAGACAAAACTTGAGAAGAATCACTCAATTTTTTTCTCTGTATCCCTCAAAGCAGAAAAGGCAGCCAAAATTCTCAATTTCTAAGCTTCAATGTTATTTGAAGGAAGGTTCTAAAACCTTAAAATTTTAGCCCTAAAAGAAATATTCAATAAAAAAAATATTAAAAATCATTGAGCCTGATCCCCTTACTTTAGAAATGGAGGAACAGAGTGTCCTGCGTGTCGGTTTTAAGGAAACCTGATAAACCCAATTCTGCTTACGAAACAAATAAATCAGGAAGTTATTCTAACTTTACAAAATGGTCCAATGCAGTATTCCTTTAAATGTGTTCCCCATATGTTCTCCCCCTGCATATGTTCTTAAAGTATAATTCAACTTGTAACAGTGGAATTCACCCACAGCCTTTAGAATTCATCCCTGAACGTCCCCTGTGGACACGGCTCTGCGCTAGGCACTACAAGCATAGTAGAAGCAGACTCCAGCTCCATTTGATCTAACAGGAGACCCTGGAGAAAACACTGATCCTGCAAACAGATTGATACAATGTCTAGAAATCATCAGAGTCCATGGACCAGGAACAACCACCAGGATCTGAGTGTCACTTCCACTCCCTGGAGTCCCCATCTTCCTCGCCACCGTGGCTGTCTCTACATCAGGCCAAGAGCCCACAAACGTCTGGCTAGAACAAGTCAAGTGTTTGCTTATGTAGATTTCCAAGGAAATAAACCAACCTACACAGAAATGAATTCGAAAGTAGAAAATATTAAAATTCTTCTAAATCTTTTACTTTTCAATTGGCCTTTATTTTGGACTTTTTAGTAGTGTGTGTCTTAGGGCTTTAATTCACCCAGATTACTGAAACTGATGCATTCTGGGTTTAGATATGGCTTTGCTGTTTGTCTTCTTAGGAGTATGTTAAGATTTTACCAGCAGGGTGTTAAAGCCCACCTAAGTGTCTGTCAACACTCTTCTGAAGCCTCCACCCTGAGAAGCTATTTGCCTGCAGATGACCCTAGGCTGACACAGTTCCTGGAGAATTTGTAACCAACAGACCGACTCTAGGGCTAGGACTGAACTGAAAAGATAGCACAATTTATCCTTTGTTTATAGCAGCAACACACCATGTGCACGTGACCGTGATCATTTGTAAAGGGCTGATAATCGGGGTTGTGATGATGAAAGTAAAGCGTCACTTACACCGCAGCAGTGCTACCCCTGGGCCTGTGACGGTGATGGAGGGATCCAGCCAGATCCAACAGGAGTTTTGTGGAGAGTCGATTCAAATGTTCAGAAAACATCCAGGTACGTTTCTAAATAATAGATACTCAAAATGCATCTGTTCCCAGTTCTCTTCCTGAAGCTCCTGTCTCCCAGCCTCACAGAATCTGCAGTGACAGTGTTTTCCTTGTTTAGTGGGTGTCCAAGTTTCAGATTTGAAATAGTTAACGAGGAAAATCGGACTGGAAGAAAAGCAAAGCCCAAGAACAAAAAGAGGGAAGAAGATTCAAGGTGAGTTCAGATTTCAAAAGACGCGGTGTTTCTGGCCAGAGGAAAGGACACATTTTGCCCGTTGGCTTCATGGAATCCAGACTGGGCCCAGAGACAAAGGGAGCAGATGGCGGAGCTTCCTCCTGGATTGTGTGGCCAGGATTATATCCCATGGAATCTCCAGCAACAGTTCTCTGAGAGATGGGAACTCATCCGTATCCCCTCTGTTCCCGCACATTCTCATTCAGAGGGAATGATGCTGAGGCTGTGTCCTCTCCTGGTATAAATGGGGCTAAAAAGGGCACCGTGCTTCTGGTGGGCCCTGGGTCCCAGGAAGGCCCTTGGCAAATCCTCCTGTTGCTGTTCAGCCTCACCCATCCCCTCTTTCTTCCTGTCGGTCAGACCTGCCTTCCTCACCACACGGAGAATGCTCCCTGGGTGTTTTCTAGAAAGGGTCAGTACACAGCTCTTATCTGTGTGTCTGGCCCACATCCACGTGCCCTAAGCAGACTAGAAATCTCAGCAGGCTTGAAGGCAAATCAATGAAACGCAAGCTAGGCCCGCTAACATTTCACAGCCAGGATGGACTCACAGAAACCAAATGTAAAATGAATTCAAACGTCAAGAATGCGACTATAAAACTTTGTGAGGGGAACATTGAGATCATATGTGGAGAGCTGATGGATCTGTTCTGATTTGTTTAAAAAGAGCCCACAATCTGAGAGAGAAGGTGTGAGCCGTTGGCTTGAGCATTTCATAGCCATTCATCTCATGGAAGAGTTCTTAGAGTGATGGGAATCTTTAATTCAGTGTAGTCATCTGAGTGGGTTCTTACAGTAATAGCCACAACAATGTGTGTAAGTTATATTGAACTCAAGTTTTGATGGGTTTATATAAGCTTCTTTTTTGAATGACATGATCTTGTCTTTCCAACTAAATGCAAATTACAGGAGGTCAGAGGCTGAGTCTTAGCCTCTGTGTCCTCTCTTGGTGCCTGGGCCACGTAAGCAACTGGTGAGTGCATACTTGGTCGCTCAGTCATGTCCAGCTCTGTGCGACCCCATGGGCTGTATGCCCCAGGCTCCTCTGTTCATGGGCTTCTCCAGGCAAGACTACTGGAGTAAGTGGGTTGCCATTTCGTCCTCCAGGAGATCTTCCTCACCCTAGGACCCAACCCATGTCTTGTGCATTGGCAGGTGGATTCCCTACTCCTGAGCCACCTGGGAAGCGTAAGTGACTTGTAGTAGGTGCGTAACCCAGAATGGAGCTGGAGGCACTCACACAGCTAAAATGGACCTGAATAAGCATCTTCTTCTCTAACCTCCGTTAAAGCAGGTGTCTTCTCTAACTCTCCTGAAAACATAATTCTCTTTCCTCTTACACATCCTTGGAAGAGACAGACTGTGAGCCCCCACCGCAGAGTCTGGCCGGGTAATCAGTTTGTATACAAACTGACGCATAGCCAAGCTGATTGCTCAAGTACTGATGTGCTTTCATACCTGTTGAAAAATACACACTGCCATAAGCCTCAGAAGGTTCTCCCTCTGCCACCCAGGCTCTGCCCCAGGACCCCCAGACCCCACTCCCCATCCATGCTGGCTTGCTAAGACTGCTGTAACAGACGACCACACACTGGGTGGCCTCAACAAGACAAATTTACTGTCTCACGGTGCTGGAGGCTCGATTTGAAGTCTGACATCAAGATGCTGGCAGGGTTATACTCCCTCTGAAGATGCCAAGTTCAGTTCAGTTCAGTCAATAAGTTGTGTCCGACTCTTTGCAACCCCGTGGACTGCAGCACACAGGCCTCCCTATCCATCACCAGCTCCTGGAGCTTGCGCAAACTCATATCCACAGAGTCAGTGATGCCATCCAACCATCTCATCCTCTGTTGTCCCCTTCTCCTCCTGCCTTCAATCTTTTGCAGCATCAGGGTCTTTTCCATCCAATGAGTCAGTTCTTCTCATCAGGTGGCCAAATTATTGGACTTTCAGCTCTGGGAAGGGTCTATTCCAGACCTCTTCCCCAGTCGCCTGGAGCTTGCTGCCCATCTTTGGTGGGCATTTGCCCATCCTTGGCTTATAGACACATCGGTCTGATGATCTCTGCCTTCATGTTAGACGGTGTCCTCTCTGTGTGAGTGTCTCTGTTCAAAAGTCCCCTTTTCATGTTGGATTAGGAGCCTGCCATCCTCCAGTATAATCTCATTTTAACTAATTACCTCTATAATGACTCTATTTCCAAATAAGATCACATTCTGAGGTACTGGGGGTTAGGACTTAAACGTATGAATTTTGAGAAGGACACAATTCAACCCATAACATAATCTATCAAATAAAGTCAACACCTGGCCCAACAGGAGGTCTCCAAGGCCCACTACATTCTCATCCATTCTCATTTGTCCATTCATGTGATGTAGAACTTGGTTCATAGTTTGAATATTTTCTTGCTCTCAAGAAACACATTCAGTGCTGATGGATCAGTTGACTTCCTAAGAGGTGTGTGTAAAATTTTTGTTCCACATCTGGAAAATACTAGGAATGCTACAGATCAGTCTATGAGGGCTTCCAAGCCATCTGGCTTGGAATTCCACCTTTACTTTATACCAGCTGGTGCATGAGGGGTACCAGGGTCTCTGGAAAACAGAGACCCTCAGAAGCTAATGACATCATGCTGAAGGAGATTCTTAGGCTAGAGATGTTTGGCATGCAGCCAAGGGCCTCTGAATTCTTGACGTGTTGGGATGAGCCAGGATGGAACCAGGGTGTCTTTACTGGTAGAAAGGAGGCCTGTGGGGACCGAGGAACTCTCTTGCGGAGCAGGGAAGGCTGGTAATTTGCTAAGCCTTGAGCAAACAGGATCTCAATTCTGGACACATTTATTGGGTCCCCACTTCTTCCCACACACATTCAGGATCTACCAACCAGGACAAAATTCCTCAGTATGTTTTCTTCTCCAGTTTATGGAGAGTTGTTCCCGCTGTGGTTGTATTTACAACTAACTGTCACAGAGTGGGGCCCAGATCATCTTTCATCTTCCCTCTTTTCTGCTAGAACATAATAACAGTTCTGATCTTTGAATATCACTTAGCAACTTTGAGTCCCTTAAGGGGGTCTTGCTGCGTGAATGTGGAGGGCAAGACATCATCTGTGTCGGGGGAGGGCCCAGGGCGTGAGGGAGTCGTGCTGGGGAATTTTCAATCCTTGAGACCAGGAATTCTCAACTGTTTCCTTTCCAAGTTTAACCAGAGCAGTTCCTGAAAAAAATAAAATAAAAAATCTGTTTTGAATAAAGAGTGTTCCGCTTCACAAGCTTGAAAATCTCTGATATAGGCGAACAGCCAACCTCCTCAGAGGTGAGACCTCTGTGGTTCCAAGGGGCTAGGACCCTACTGGGGCACTCATGGACATCTCTCTTGGGTGGGTGAGGGACGGGAGCCAAGCGGCCTCTTTCTTAGCCCAGAGCTCTTGCTCCCATGCCACACCCTCTCTTATTCCAGCCCCTGACGCTTAATTCAGATGGAGCTAGTTCCCCTCTGGTTTGATTTTTTTCTACCTGTTCGGGAGCACTGTCCTTTCAAAACTGGGCTCACAGGCTTCTGCACGGAGCTGTGGCTGCAGAAGAAGAGAGTGCTGGAAGCGCAGAGGAGAGAGACGGCCGAGGCGTAACGTCTGGACAGCTGTCTCAGGCCTCCGCCTCCTTGCAGTGACGGCCTACAGTTCAGTAAGCTGTCTGGATCACTTATTATTTCTTCCCGGCCTCCTGCTGTAATCTTCGGTGAAGCGTCTGCTTCTGTACTGTTGGAGGACTGGGGGAGGGCGTCACGGAGCTGAAGGCTTGCATAGCTTTGGGGTCCTGACGGATCCTGCTCTCTGTCCCGCAGGTTCCCAGCTCTTCCCTACAGAACAGGCTCCCCACCTCCGGGGAGGGGAGCCACAGGTTCTGAGCAACGCCCTGGTGTCCAGGTGCCTCCCGAGCTGACGGCACCTGCAGGCGGCCGGTGTGTCCTGGGAGTGTAACAAGCAGGCAGGGACACCCGAAGCCCCACCCCGCTGTTTCTCAACAACAGGACCCTCGCGCTATTCCAACCAGGGCTGCCCCAGAGCGTCCCCTGCCTCCCCGTTGCGAAGTTTAAGAGGGAAAGATCCCAGTAAGTCCCCTATATATGAATGAGTTCCATTCTGAGAGCAAACTCCAGCAAAGCTAGCCTAGGTACTCAGGAATGGAGTCTTTCCTGCTGTATCAGGAAACAAGGGTGTCACAGTCAGCAAGGAGACTGCAACCCTCCAGTGGGAGCCGGTGAGCGCCGAGGGAACTGGTAAGGAAAAGAGCTACCTAGCAGCCGTCAGCGAAGAAGGCAATGGCACCCCACTCCAGTACTCTTGCCTGGCAAATCCCATGGACGGAGGAGCCTGGTGGGCTGCAGTCCATGGGGTCGCTAAGGACTGAGTGACTTCACTTTCGCTTTTTACTTTCATGCATTGGAGAAGGAAATGGCAACCCACTCCAGTGTTCTTGCCTGGAGAATCCCAGGGACGGCAGAGCCTGGTGGGGTCGCACAGAGTCAGATACAACTGAAGCGACTTAGCAGCAGCAGCCATCAGACTACAGTTACTCCCCACGGTCTCAGGTGAGACCGGAGCAAAGTAAGCTCAGGGTGTGAAAACACGGGAGATTAGCCCCAGACAGCTGAGGTGTGTATCAAAGGAATGATTCCAGTGAACCCAGACTCTTGCATTTTCCCATACATAGAAAGTGCTAAATTCCTTAACTTGAGTTATCTGGCTTTCTTTAATTAATAACAATATTTTGATGTTCAGACTATCTGCCTTTTGTTGCGAAACTTCTCTATAACCTGGCTCCTCCCCCCACATCCTCGGAGCACTTCTCTCAGGGTTACTTGAGTTGCTGTCTCCTGGGCTTAAAGTCCTAAAAGTTCCCACCAAATGAAACATCACTCCAGACATAAGGTTGTGAATAATTTTTAAGTCAACAGCACCCAACTAACACTATTAACTATATAGTACTGTACTGTAATAGGTTTATAATACTTTTCACACAAATAATGTATAAAACAAACACACAAAAATAGAGAAAACCTTTTTAATCTTACGGTACAGTACCTTAAAAAGGGCAGTAGTACAGTACAACAGCTGGCATACAGGGTGTCAAAAAATATTCACAGCCTAGTGAGCAGGCAAGAAGAGCTACCGACCAGAGGAGGGTGCAGGTATGGGAAATGGGAGAGCCGAAGGGCCATCAGCAGTAGGAGATGGAGGGCAAGCTGCAATTTCACCTCATGCCTGACGTTGACGACACGGGTTCTGGTTTCTTGCTGGGTTGGATTCTATCTGTTGCAGCAGGCAGGTAGCTAGGTATGAGCAAAGAAATGGAGGCAGGGCCAGGAAATCATGCATCTTGTAAATACGGGGGTCCACATGCTGAAGCTGAAGCTCCAGTACTTTGGCCATCTGATGCAAAGAGCCGACTCACTGGAAAAGACCCCAGTGCTGGGAAAGATTGAAGGCAGGAGGAGAAGGGGACGACAGAGGATGAGATGGTTGGATGGCATCACCAGCTCAGTGGACATGAGTCTGGCCAAACTCTGGGTGACAGTGAAAGACAGGGAAGCCTGGTGTGCTGCAGTCCACGGGGTCGCTAAGAGTCAGACACAGATTAATTACAGAATGCAACATAGGCAGACAAAGGAAAGCAGGAATCTTTGTACTGATGGAACACCAAACATTTTGGGTGTGACAGGTTCAAATAACAAAGAAAGATGGGGAAAGGTGGGAATCTCCCCTCCTGCATCCCAATGCAAACTTTTGCTCATTATGCTCTCATTACCAGAAGGTTAGGCTTACAGATCTGACTCATCTTGTACCAACAACATGACCTTCTGATCTAAGCTGAGTAGCAACAGAAATCCCTCCTCCTCTTGGGAAAATGGAGCTGGGATGAAAGTCACGGAAGTCAACCCCCAGACTCCTACTTCCCCAGTGAATATTCTGCCCCTTCATTTTTATGCCCCTCATAACTGGCTTGCCAGAGAGGTCCAAGTGGCAGCTCTTCACTGTCTGCCTGCTCTCCCTCTGAAGGTGTTGTTCAGTTGTGACCCCACGGACCGCAGCACGCCAGGCTTCCCTGTCCTTCACTGTCTGCCTGCTCTCCCTGAGGGTGGTGGTGTTCATTGTGACCCCATGCACTGCAGGATGCCAGGCTTCCCTGTCCTTCACTGTCTCCTGGAGTTTGCTCAAACTCTGCCTGATGAGTCTGTGATGCCCCCCAACCCTCTCATCCTCTGTCGCCCCCTTCTCGTCCTGCCCTCAATCTTTCCAAGCACTCTTTTCCAATAAGTTAGCTCTTTGCATCAGGTGGCCTAAGTATTGGAGCTTCAGCTTCCATCCTTCCAATAAGGGTGTATTCTTACTTAAGTAAACTTTCACTTTACTTTCTTAACCTCTCTGCTTCATCTCCAAATTCTTTTACTTTGAAGAAAAAACCTCAAATTCACCAGCAACGTATCTATGCTCTTGAAGAAATGATCCAGTGACGTCTGGGTAGTAGCTCTTTTAGATAACACGGCAGCCCTGGATTGCATTCTGGATGGCTGCTATGACCATCGTGCAACGTTCTATGTTCAGATCCTGTGCCTCAAAAAGCTAAAAGTGCCTCCTCAAATAAAGAAAACCCCCTTGCTATTCCCTGGGCTGCGAATCCCTTCAGTTCTTCAGTGAGTTCTTCCTCTTGTCTCTCTTCATCCTTTCTCTGGGCCTCCGATTCCATCAGGTCCTCATTGGTAAGCATCTCATGTTGCACCACAAGTTCAGTGAAAGCGTCCCTTTGCAGATCCACCTCCAGGTTCTCGCTGA
The DNA here is from genome assembly GCA_006410635.1 of Cephalophus harveyi. Taxonomy (NCBI): domain Eukaryota; kingdom Metazoa; phylum Chordata; class Mammalia; order Artiodactyla; family Bovidae; genus Cephalophus; species Cephalophus harveyi. Next base: position 99,850 of record SJYT01013296.1, on the reverse strand, counting down.
GGGTCAGTAAGTTGCTTTTTGGACTCCTCATCTGCCTGCTCAAATCCACAGACATCACAAACAACTGCCCAGTAAAATACAACTCCCTGTAGAGGATGCAGACACGTGACAATGTATGCCAGACGCATGAACTAACTTGTGTGATTGGACATGTGAGCACCTGTTTGCACTTTGAAGGTTCACAACTTGAAGGCTCCTATGTAGGGAACTCAGTGTAGTTCATCTCCAGCAGGTGTTTCAGCCACATTATTGTATTTTTAGGTGCAAGTCAGCTGGGAACTATGAGTGACGCCTGAACATAAGTCCCATTGCCGAGAGGATTCAGCTGACGTACCACAGTAGTCTGGTAATAATTTCTTTGGAAATTACAAATGATACTGCTTGGTGTAATCCACTGCAGTTTTTCTTTGCCCCCGTTCCACTATGGCCCTAAGGAATGCCTCATAAAGGCACATCTGAAAATGTGCCTCTTGCAGGTGTGTCAGAGGCCGGGCAAGTGTCTGAACAATGGGAACAATGTTTCTGTATTGGACACCAGGTACCAGATGAAGGTTCAGGTCATAGAAATGTTTCTGACTATCTTCTTGATTTGAGTTCCCTACCTTCAAAGACTCAGGGTGATCCCCTGCAGAAGGAAATGGCAGCCTACTCCTCTTGCCTGGAAAATCCCATGGACAGGGGAGCCTGGTAGGCTACAGTCCCTGGGGTCGCACAGAATCAGACACGACTGAGCAACTTCACTTCCACTTTTCACCTTCAAAGAAGAAATACAAGTACACTCAATAGCCCCAGCCTTCTAAGCTGGGGGAAAAATGATATAAGTACTTCCCTGAATTCTCGGTCATAGTGAAAGGCAAGAGATTGGGGCAAACTTGCATGCATTAAAGCTCTAATTACAAGGGGAAGTGGGGAAGGGGCAAGGTTAGAATGTAGATTTTTTTCCTTTGATGGATGGTGGGGTGGGAAGGGGAAATTTTTTTAAATTTTAGTGCCGTATAGTTGATTGACAATGCTGTGTTAATTTCTACTATAGCAATGTGATTCAGTTATATATATATGTATAAACACATATCCCTGGAGAAGGAAATGGCAATCCACTCCAGTATTCTTGCCTGGAGAATCCCATGGACGGAGGAGCCTGGTAGGCTACAGTCTATGGGGTCGCAAAGAGTCGGACACGACTGAGCTATTCTTTTTCATAATCTTTTCCAGTATGTTTTATTACAGTATATTGAATACAGTTCCGTGTGCTATAGAGTAGGACCTTGTTGTTCATCCATTCTATATATAATAGTTTACATCTGCTAATCACAAACTCCCAGTCCTTTCCTCCACCATCCCTCCTCCCCACTGGAAACCATAAGTCAGTTTTCTATGCTGTGAGTCTGTTTCTATTTCATAGATATGCTCATTTGTGTCCTATTTTTAGGTTCCACATATAAGTGATATCATATGGTATTTGCCTTTCTTTTTCTGACTTACTTCACTGAGTATGATAATCTCCAAGTCCATCCATGTTGCTGCAAGTGGCATTATTTGATTCTTTTTTATGACTAATGTTGCACTGCATATTTGTACCACGTGTTTATCCATTCATCTGGCGATGGACATATAGGCTGCTTCCATATCTTGGCTGTTAGGAATAGTGCTGCAATGAACATTTGGGTGCATGTTCCTTTTTTAATTACAGTTTTGTCTGGATATATTGAGAGTCCCTTGGACACCAAGAAAATCCAACCAGTTCACCCTAAAGGAAATTAGTCCTGAATATTCATTGAAAGCACTGATGCTGAAGCTGAAACTCCAATACTTTGGCCACCTGATGCGAAAAGCTGACTCATTTGAAAAGACCCTGATGCTGGGAAAGATTGAAGGCAGGAGGAGAAGGGGACAACAGAGGAAGAGATGGTTGGATGGCATCACCGACTCAATGGACATGAGTTTGAGTGAACTCCGGGAGTTGATGATGGACAGGGAGGCCTGGCATGCTGCAGTCCATGGGGGTGCAAAGAGTTGGACACGACTGAGCGACTGAACTGAACTGGATATATACCCAGGAGTGAGATTGCTTCACTGACTCTATGCTAAAGCCTTTGACTGTGTGAATCACAAAAAACTGTGGAAAATTCTGAAAGAAAGAGATAGGAATACCAGACCACCTTACCTACCTCCTGAGAAACCTGTATGCAGGTCAAGAAGCAACAGTTAGAACCAGACATGGAACTACCAACTGGTTCCAAATTGGGAAAGGAGTACATCAAGGCTGTATGTTTGTCACCCTGCTTATTTAATTTCTATGCAGAGTATACATCATGCGAAGTGCCAGGCTGGATAAAGCACAAGCTGGAATCAAGATTGCAGGGAGAAATATCAATAGCCTCAGATAGGCGGATGACTCCACCCTACTGGCAGAAAGCAAAGAGGAACTAAAGAGCCTCTTGATGAAGGTGAAAGAGGAGAGTGAAAAACCTATCTTAAAACTCAACATTCAAAAGACGAAGATCATGGCATCTGGTGCCATCACTTCATGGCAAATAGATGGGGAAACAATGGAAACAGTGAGAAAGTTTATTTTCTTGGGCTCCAAAATCACTGCAGATGGTGACTGCAGCCATGAAATTAAAAGACGCTTGCTCCTTGGAAGAAAAGCAAAGACAAACCTAGATAGTGAATTAAAAACAGAGACATTACTCTGCTGACAAAGATCTGTGTAGTCAAAGCTATGGTTTTTCCAATAGTCATGTATGGATGTGAGAGCTCAACAGTAAAAAAGGCTGAACACTGAAGAATTGATGCCTTTGAACTGTGGTGCTGGAGAAGACTCTTGAGAGTCCCTTGGACAGCAAGGAGATCAAATCAGTCAATCCTAAAGGAAATCAACCCTGAATATTCATTGGAAGGACTGATGTTAAAGATGAAGCGCCAATACTTTGAAACCTTATGCAAAAACCCAACTCATTAGAAAAGACCCTGATGCTAGGAAAAATTGAAGGCAGGAGGAGAAGGGGACTACAGAGAACGAGATGGCTGGATGGCATCACTGACTCAATGGACATGAGTTTGACAAACACTGGGAAATGGTGATGGACAGGGAGGCCTGACGTGTTGCAGTCCATGGGGTCACAAAGAGTCGGACACACCTGAGCAACTGAACTGAACTGATTGTCAAATAAGACCTTAACTGCCCACCTCCTTAACTACTCCCCCTTTGGGGCTGTACAAATGTGGGCACTGAGTGGTCCCATGCCTCATCATCATTGAGAAGATTGACGCCCAAGCCAAGAGGATCAAGTTGCAATCGGCAAGCCTGTCGGGTTATTGGAGGCGCCATGGTGGGGGTCGTTACAGTGGAGGCTGAAAGCGACCTCTGACTCCAGGTCTTCCGGGCCGAGGACTGGGAGTGGGTTTGACCTCAAGGCTAGGTCGCTCTGGGCTTCCCTGGTGGCTCAGATGATAAAGAATCTTCCTATAATGCAAAAGACCCAGGTTTGATTCCTGGGTTCAGAAGATTCCCTGGAGAAGAGAATGGCTACCCACTCCAGTATGCTCGTCTGGAGAATTCCTTGGACAGAGGAGCCTGGCAGGCTATAGCCCATGGGGTCATAAAGAATCATGCATGACTGAGCAACTAACAGAAACACACACACACACACACACACACACACACACACACACAGACACACAGACACGGTGGCTCCAGCTTTTTCACTCCTTGCCCCATTTATATATTTTTATCTTCTGTGCTGCAGTCCATGGGGTCGCAAAGAGTTGGACACGACTGAGCGACTGAACTGAATTGATCTTTTCATCTCTTTCCCCTCCTCCCTAGTTTGGACTAACCCATCTGTATGGTAGACAGTGATAGGCACCATGGAGATCTCTCTTCAAGAATGCATTTGCTAACCAGCAGTGAGACTTGCAATCAGCAAACAGCCTCTAGCCATCATCTGCTTTAGACTCTATCTCACCTGCAGAGAACTTGCTTTTGCCCCAGGCCACGTCCATTCTAGGGCAGTAGTCTACGTCTGGTAACTGAACATGGGCTGGCCCTTTATTTCAGGGGTATAAATTCTCAGATCTTTGCTTTGGATAAGTTTTGAAGGACTGTTTTCAGCCCAGACTTCTGCACTGGTTTGGCCTGTGCCACAGCTTGACTTCTCCCTCAGTTCATTCCTGCTTTATCCTGCTTCCTGTCACAGGTTTTGATTCCTAGTAAATATCTCATATCCCAAACTTCATCTCAGCATCTGCTTCTGGAGGACCCACCCACCCAGCTTCCAGGACTGCATGCCCAGAATGTGTCAAATGTGTGCAATGAACTGGAAAAGTTAGGCCATTCAAGAATGTGCGACTTGTCTTCTACATCTGGCTGCCTCTGGTCTCAAGGGGCCTAATCCTAATCTCTTCCAAGAGCAGCGGTATCGGTGACAGCAGTAAATTTCCAGTTCTTATTGGTAACACCACATGAAGCTGTCTTGGGCCCAAAGAACTCTTGGACAGAAAGCGCTGCAATTTCTGCTATTTAGTGTGCCAGTTTCTTTGGGGCAGTACCATACATGTGACCTCATTTGTATCTAAAGATTGGCTATATCCAAAGGTCAGGACGTATAGGTACATTTATATTCATTATTTGATGCTTGCAGAATACCTGTGCCCTTGTATTTCCTGTCTGAGTTACTTACTGATGCCGTGGCTTCCATATGTATCAGGCCAGGTAGGAGGCAGAGAGCTCCATATCCTTCTTTCTGCCCCCATCTTTGCTTCTTCAGTGTGGCCCCATTTAGCATTACAGTAGCTTCGGGAGTAGGTTTCCCTGGTGGCTCAGTGGTAAGGAATCTGCCTATAATGCAGGAGACATGGGTTTGATCCCTGGGTCAGGAAGATCCCCTGGAGAAGAAAATGACAACCTGCTCCAGTATTCTTGCCTCATGGCAAGAAATCTCATGGACAGAGGAGCCTGGTGGGCTATAGTCCATGGGGTCGCAAAGAGTCAGACATGACTGAGCAGCTGGACAACTACAATAGTTTAGGGAGTAGTGGGGAGTTTTAGGGTAAAGGCTGCAGAGCTAGGCAGCAGTAGAATATTTTTCCTGATGATTCCAAATTCTGTTGCTCATGTTGGCCACTGGAGGGCGGCGTCAGAGGTTGGCCTATGCAGTGTCACGGGCTGCCTTCTTCCACGAATGAGACACGCAGGACGTGTAGGGTGTGCATAGATGCCCTGGGACCTTCTCCTTAGGAGGTTCACTCTTCCTTCCATCCAGTTTACCTGGAGCCTCTTTACAAGTCTTCTTTCCCAATCAATATATTATTTCCTTCTTTCAAGAGAAGTGGTGATGGAGAATTTAGTGTCGGTTAGAACCATCTACTTTCAATTTCTGTGTTGTTTGATCCAGAAACAGGGCAAATGATGCAGAGACACTGACAGGAAGCTAGCTCCCCATTCGCTCTGTATGAGAGCTCAGACCTGATGGGGTGTGTGGACTGCCGGGGCTGAAAATTCCTTCCATGTCCTGCCTTAACTGTTGGCTCCTTTTGTGGAATTGAGGACTGTTAGGAGCTCATTCGGAGAAGGCAATGGCACTCCACTCCAGTACTCTTGCCTGGAAAATCCCATGGATGGAGGAGCCTGGTAGGCTGCAGTCCATGGGGTCACTAAGAGTCGGACAAGACTGAGCGACTTCACTTTCACTTTTCATTTTCATGCATTGGAGAAGGAAATGGCAACCCACTCCAGTGTTCTTGCCTGGAGAATCCAGGAACGGGGGAGACTGGTGGGCTGCCGTCTCTGGGGTCGCACAGAGTCGGATACGACTGAAGCAACTTAGCAGCAGCAGCAGCGGGAGCTCATTGCCTTAACTCCATGAGTAGACAAGAAACTAGGCCAAGGAGACTCAAAGGGAGACTTGGTGCAGGTGTGGGTAAGATGGCTGCTCATGGCAGAAAGAGTTGGAGCTCGTCAGTGTGGACTTTGTCTGTGAGACTGTCATTTCACGTTCTCCTGTGCTGCCTACTTCTCCGTGAGGCCCGTGATGTCATGGGAGAAACTCGTCATGCATTTTTTTAAATCGTTACTTCCATCGCTAGTCCTTTAGCTAGGAATCATGTAATTTTAATTTTTCTCCAAGAAAATGCCCATCTGGTCAGATTTCATACAGCCCTCAGTCTCTGTTTTCTATTATCTACAATTAATAATATAAAATATTTACATTTCAATAATTTTAGGAACAATTTATTTATTCTTTTCAAGCCAGTCAATTTTATTTTTTAAAGAAGCAGTGCTTTTTAAAAAATTATAGATTTGCTTTTTTCTGCACTGGGTCTTTGCTATGTGCAGGCTTTCCCTAGTTGCAGCGAGCGGGGGCTACCCTTTGTTGCCATGCATGGGCTTCCCATTGCGGTGGCTTCTCGCTGTGGAGCGTAGGTGCCCTGGCTTCAGGAGTTGCAGCATGCAAGATCAGTAGTTGTGGCTCTCAGGCCTAGTTGCCCCAAGGCATATGGAATCTTCCCAGACCAGGGATCGAACCTGCGTGCCCTGCATTGGCAGGCAGATTCTTTTCCACTATACCACCAGGGAAGTCCCAAGCTAGTCAAATTTTATTTCCGTTTTGTGATGTTCATCACAATTGAGAAAATCCTTGGTCCTATCTAGGTCAAGATAAGAAACACATAATAAGGCACTGCAGTATATAGAGCTCATCAAGAGAGTTATTGTTTAATCCACAGACTGAAAAGTTAGCTTTCCATACTTTTTTTTACCTGTAATGAAGCAGAAGGAGAGACCCTTTCCTATGACATTTGAACAAATAGGGGCCTCAGAGCCCAGCCATGGATTTTTCAGTTTTATGTAAAATACAGATCCAAGTACTCGCTCTGTTTTCGACCCTGATTCCCTTGTGGCTCCTGGTGTGTTCTCCTGGCTGCTGCTGCCACTGCTGATTTCATAACAGGAACATCAGCAGTACAAGCACGCAGTGTCTTCTGGATCCGTCCAGGCACCCTGCCCTGGCCTGGCTTTCTGAGGGCATCCACATCGGTCATTGTCCTCTCCCCTTATTGCACCTCACCTCCCTTTTCCAGATGTTCATGTATTAATACTTGCCAGATCTTTGCTATTATTGCTCTTTAGAGCCCTTTCAGAATACGAAGTGGGCAAGTTTACAATTTAAACCTTATGGGTTTGAATTTTCAAGTTGTGAACTTAAAACTTTTGGTGATTAGTCTTGTCCAAAATACAGCTTCCTGCCCTCGTGAAAAAAAAAAAAAAGTCTCCAAAGACATTTGGACATGAAGTAGCCATTGCAAAAGCATATATTGTTAGTGACTTGAATGTAAAGGAACTAGAAACATATGGATTACATTTCCTTTTAAATGAGCGTGGTCTTTAAAATGAAGGGTGGGAATGAATTATTTGGTAATATTTAGTTGAGAGGTGGTCAGTATCAAAGTGTCTGAACAGTGAGGCAGAACACCAGGCCTGCTTCAGGCTCCTCCATGCCTGAGCAGCTGGGAGCTTCTGTATTTGGTTCTGCTGAGGCCGGTCCCAGCTGGGAGACCCCCGAGCAACGCAACTGGGTTGGAGTTGAGAGGCCGCCACTGTCCAAAGGCATTACTGAATGGTGGGCATTAAACATTCCAAGCCATTGTAGTATATTAGCTACCAGCCAGTCTTTGTAAACAGAAATCATGCCTAAGTGATTGAGGGCAAATCCCTTTGCTTTTCTGGGCCTGTTTTCTCATCTCAGTGAACATTAAAAAAGACAATGTCCACGAAGTGCCAGGTTCAGACCTGAAATATTCATGACCAGCAATTTATTTGATTCCTCAGTAGAGAGAAAAGTCCATTTTCATCACGGCAGGAGAGAGACCATAGCCTTTCTTGTATCAGGCCCAATCTGACATAGGTGTGTGTTTTCACGGTGTGTAGAGATTGGTCAGTTTGACACAATGTGTAGAGACTGGTCAGTGATCTGATTTTAAAAGCACCTTCAGATCAGCAGGTGGGGCTTACCATCATTCTCTCGAGGTATTATCCATTATTGGTTTTCCTTGGATTTTTGTAAACCAGAAACAAGGAGGAAAGAAATGCCAGAAATAAGATGAAGTCATCTGCAGTGTGTGATATTATTTCACTCATGTCTCAGAATCAACAAGAACAATCTTATAGAGGGTACAGAATCACAGAAAGGCAATCAAAATATCTGTGCGGAGTTGTAGGAGGATGCAGATGGAGCTGGGGGTGGTATCGGCTGATCATATGGACTATCTTTGTATCTCCAATGTTGGGTAGATTCAGTTCAGTTCAGTCGCTCAGTCGTGTCCGACTCTTTGCGACCCCATGAATCACAGCACGCCAGGCCTCCCTGTTCATTACCATCTCCCGGAGTTCACTCAGACTCACGTCCATCGAGTCAGTGATGCCATCCAGCCATCTCATCCTCGGTCGTCCCCTTCTTCTCCTGCCCCCAATCCCTCCCAGCATCAGAGTCTTTTCCAATGAGTCAACTCTTCACATGAGGTGGCCAAAGTACTGGAGTTTCAGCTTTAGCATCCTTCCTTCCAAAGAAATCCCAGGGCTGATCTCCTTCAGAATGGACTGGTTGGATCTCCCTGCAGTCCAAGGGACTCTCAAGAGTCTTCTCCAACACCACAGTTCTAAAGCATCAATTTTTTGGTGCTCAGCCTTCTTCACATCCATACATGACCACAGGAAAAACCATAGCCTTGACTAGACGGACCTTAGTCGGCAAAATAACGTCTCTGCTTTTGAAAATACTATCTAGGTTGGACATAACTTTTCTTCCAAGGAGTAAGCGTCTTCTAACTTCATGGCTGCAGTCACCATCAGCAGTGATTTTGGAGCCCAAAAAAATAAAGTCTGGCACTGTTTCCACTGTTTCCCCATCTATTTCCCATGAAGTGATGGGACCAGATGCCATGATCTTTGTTTTCTGAATGTTGAGCTTTAAGCCAACTTGTTCACTCTCCTCTTTCACTTTCATCAAGAGGCTTTTTAGCTCCTCTTCACTTTCTGCCATAAGGGTGATGTCATCTGCATATCTGAGGTGATTGATATTTCTCCCGGCAATCTTGATTCCAGCTTGTGTTTCTTCCAGTCCAGCGTTTCTCATGATGTACTCTGCATAGAAGTTAAATAAGCAGGGTGACAATCTACAGCCTTGA
>SJYT01013296.1:43300-81593 GCA_006410635.1 Cephalophus harveyi | reverse complement strand
AGGTTATTGATATTTCTCCCGGCAATCTTGATTCCAGCTTGTGTTTCTTCCAGTCCAGCGTTTCTCATGATGTACTCTGCATATAAGTTAAATAAGCAGGGTGACAATATACAGCCTTGACGGACTCCTTTTCCTATTTGGAACCAGTCTGTTGTTCCATGTCCAGTTCTAACTGTTGCTTCCTGACCTGCATACAGATTTCTCAAGAGGCAGGTTAGGGTGTCTGTTATTCCCATCTTTTTCAGAATTTTCCACAGTTTATTGTGAAAATTCCCCAAAGCCTGCTATATTTAATAAATATATATTGAAGTTGAGTATTTATTTGGAAAGAAAGTTGTAGAGATGAATACTAAACCTACTAATTAGAGATACACTATCTAAGATGAGTTGAGATCATTCTAACAAACTATTTTCCACCATTATATGCCAGCTTAGGCCTGTGACCAGTAATTACTCCCCTAGAGTATTGAACTGAGAAGTAATTCCTTGCAACAGTGTTATCCGTGGAATTTCCCACCTCTCCAGGTACAATAAAATACACAGTTTATTAATAGTTTGAATACTTTTTCCTATGAACCACCATTAGTTTCTGTTAATTCTTACTCTTCCAGGGACTGTCACACTAGACAGATGAAACTGTCTGTGATCCTTAATCTTTTAGCACTTCCTGAGTGAACTATTATACATGAAATATTCACATACCTTTATTAATACTCAAACTGGCACCAAATGTAAGTACTTAATGTCTGTATATTAAGCGATGTACCTCACTACTTAATTATATAATGCTCATGTGTCTCTGGAGAGTAGGAGGTTTACTGGGGATGTCAAATTTACTGCAACTCTGAAATTATGCTAGCTTGGAGCAAAATACAAATGCAGAGAGAAAGAAATGATGTGGGTTTTATTGCCATATTCTCTAAGAACACTAAAGGAAAAATAACTTGAAGACATCTGATGAGGACAGGAATAATCAAATTCTATGCAACAATGAAAATCCACAGCTTGACAAAAGTTGCTATGCTGGAAAATCCTTCTGAAAACATTTACTTCAAAATGAAGAACTTTCCATCTTAAGGGATAATTAATTGTGAGCTAAATTGTTTAGTTACTTTCAAATAATAAGCCAAGCAAGATACTGAATGGTTCTTGTAATGAGAGCAAAATTTTTCAGAACTTGGCTATTTGAAATAGTTTTCTCCATTCCTAGAATAGTACTGAAATCTTATATTTTTTTCTGCTTATATACGTATTTTATGTGGTCTCTTCTATCACAGTTTCCTGGTTGCATTATAATTATCCCTTCACATCTGTTTTCAACTCTAAGCAGTAAACTCCTGTAGGATAAGAATCACGTTAATCTAACAAATGTTTGGTGCTAGTAAGCGCTCGATTAAATATGTGTTGGGAGAATAAGAGAATCAAGTACAACTCTTGTGACTCTAGATTGAGCAAATGAATATCGCATGGAGTCATTACCACAATGGGAAAATCAGGAAAGAACTGAGTTTCAGGTTGATATGCTTGTAAGATGTCAATTGGAGAGAAAAGTGAATAATTGGATATAATTCTCTGGGAAATTGAGGTAGCGCTATAGATTTGGTGATCATTAGATTAAAGACAGCATTTAGCCACTGGATCAGATAGTCACCTTGGGAGAGAAAGATGATGATCAGAGGGTCTAGAAACATCCCATGTGTAACTCAGACTGAAGTAGGTATGAAAGAGGTCAAGAAAGAAAACAGAAAAAGTAGCCAGTAAGTTAGGAGGGAAACAGGAGGGTGAATTAAAAGCCAAGGGAAATTAAGTTATAAAGATATAGTGATGAATGGCAACAAGCCATAGAGAGCTTAGCGAGGTAGAGGGCAGAAGTGTGCCTATTAGATCTGGCCGTATAGAGTTTGTTGGTGATCAGGCCAAAACTAATTTGGGGATTGGAGGAGGTAGAAATTGAAATTAAAAGGGGGTTGCAGGGAAAATGGACTAGGAGGAAGTGGAGAGAGGGCAAATGTAACTTTTTGGGGAAGGCAGGCTATGAAAAGGAATTAAGAAAAGGGATTGAAGCTGGAAGGAAATGAGAGATGTAGGTAAGATACATGTGTACACGCTTTTGTGAACTACAGGAGGAGTAAGAATGTGTTAGGAATGGTCAGTTAGGATCCAGAGAAGAGGGAAAGACTGACAGTCATGAGACAGGAGGTAACCAGTGGAGGAAACCCCCCTCCAACTGAAACAGACCATGAATACGCTTAGGGCTTTCACCTCTGTACCCAAAGAAAATGAAGACGGGTATAAATTCTGGTTTGTGTCTTAATTTGATCCTGAGACTAAAGAAATTTCTCTCTGGTGGTGTTCCAGTAATCTTTGGCTATGTAGCAAACCACCCCACAGTGTTGTGGCTTGACAGTGATTTATTGTTGCTCATTCTGGGGTTTGACCAGACTCAGCTGAGTAGTTCTGCCCCATATAGTGTCACTGAGATCACTTATGCTACTGTACTCAGCTGAGAGCTTGGCAAGAAGATGGTCTTCCAGCCTCCAGGGTTTTTTTTCATGTGGATTCTTATACGTCAGTAGTCTATCATTATAGCATGGCAGCTGTCTTCCAAGGGCAATTATTTCTATGAGGACACATTTGATATTCAAGTATTCATACTGATATTCCAGTATTTATCTTCTTGCATCATGCATTGGCCAAGCAAGTCTCATGGTTAAAATGAGAGTCAATATGGGAGAGGCTTTACAAAGCCATTCATGCCAGGAGGTGAATTCATCAGGAGCCACTCATTTTTCTTTGTTATGGACATACCATTATATTAAAGGGTCTGATATCATAAAGTGTCTATGCCTCCATTTTTGCTTTAAAATGGGGTGAAAATTGATCAGGTTTTATCAATAATTTTGAAAGTGTTTTCTAGAAAAGACAAAAAACAGACATTTAACTAGCCTATGATGATCTGAGAGTGAAAAAGTTCGCTTAAAACTCAACATTCAGAAAACTAATATCATGGCATCTGGTCCATGACTTCATGGCAAATATATGGGGAAACAATGGAAACAGTGACAGACTTTAATTTTGGGGGCTTCAAAATAACTGCAGATGGTGACTTCAGCCATGAAATTAAAAGACACTTGCTCCTTAGAAGAAAAGTTATGACCAACATAGGCAGCATATTAAAAAGCACAGACATTATTTTGCCAACAAACGTCCATCTAGTCAAAGCTATGGTTTTTCCAGTAGGCATGTATGGATGTGAGAGTTGGACTATAAAGAACACAGAGTGCCGAAGAATTGATGCTTTTGAACTGTGGTGTTGAAGAAGACTCTTGAGAGTTCCTTGGACAGCAAGGAGATCCAACCAGTCTATCCTAAAGGAAATCAGTCCTGAATATTCCTTGGAAAGACTGATGCTGAAGCTGAAGCTCCAATACTTTGGCCACCTGATGCGAAGAACTGACTCTTTGGAAAACATCCTGATGTTGGGAAAGATAGAAGGCAGGAGGAGATGGGATGACAGAGGATGAGATGGTTGGATGGCATCACCAACTCAATGGACATGAGTTTGAGTCAGCTCCAGGAGTTGGTGATGGACAGGGAAGCCTGGTGTGCTAAAGTCCATGTGGTCACAAAGAGTCGGACACGACTGAGCGATTGAACTGAACTGACTGAATCTGATCCTTGCCTCTTAGCCCTCACTGCTATTCCTTTTTTTTGGTACTAGAATTTTCATGTTTCAGTGGTAATAAAACAATAAGCAGAGAAATACATATTTTAAAGTAGCCCACGTTTTTCTTCCTGGTGTGATTCTGTGGCCTTAATAGAAACTATTTGTAGTATAACAATATTCCCCAATCCAAAAACAGCTGTAAAACTGTCATCTGAAAACATCAATCCTGGTAACAACTAATGCACAGATGATGGGAATTTTGAACACCACTTGTGAAATAATTACTGTTTCCTGAATGCAATATTATAGCAGCTTATAGAAACTGGGAGCATTTTCCAGTTTTCCTTTCAATTTTTTGTCTTTATGTATTTTCTATACAAAATATGTTAGTGCTTTGGGGATGGTTTTTGTACACCAAAATAATCATGCTTAAGCTTTATTCCAGAAGGATTTATGTTTTGACCAGCTATTCGGAAAGAGGTGTGAGCAAACAAAGTAAATATAGGCTAGGGTAGGAGGAAAAAAACAAGAATTTTGTTTCTTATGTTTTAAAAATAACATTTCAGGCACTTCAGCTGGGTTTTTACTTGATTTCCTGTTCCTTCTTATTTTCAAATTATAGACAGAATAAGGTCAGATCAAATCTGGGCTAATCAGTGAACAATTGTCTTTTCCTGGATCTAATCTATATTTCATTGCTCTTACAATAAAAAATTCTTTACTGTTAAAATCTTTTAGTCATAGTCTTACATTAATAATAAGATTTTAGGGGTCACCAAACCCTCCAGACTTAAGGTCTACCCATTCAGTTAACAATGATAGTAACTAATAGTTCTGGCCCATACGTCGCTGGATGCCATAGTAGGCTTTCCTGAGGACATGGAAGAATGCCTTCATCCTATCCACAGAGGACCACTTCCATACAAACCAGTCTAATCCTGATTATTCCCTTTTTCTGCCTTTGCTTGATAATAAAACTCAAAATCATTTAGAGCTGATGTGAGGACAACAGAAGCCTCAAGAGTTCCTAGAGTCGTCCTGACAGCTGGTGAGGGATACAGATGGAAACCTTGTTTGGAGATGTTCCTCTCTCCCCTCCATTTCTGCTCACTCTAGGTAGGGATCATCTAAATATTAGTCAAGCATTTACTCCTCCTGGCGTCCCTGGTGACTCAGTGGTAGAGAGTCTGCCTATAATCTAGGAGAATCGGGAGACTTGGTTTTGATCCCTGGGCTGGGAAGATCCCCTGGAGGAGGAAATGGCAACCCACTCCAGTATTCTTGCCTGAGAAATCCCACAGACAGAGGAGCCTGATAGGCTACAGTCCAAAAGGTCACAAAGAGTTGGACATGACTGAGTGACTGAGCCTAAATGATATACCCCTCCACACACACAATCACACAAATCTTTGTACAACAGTCCAACGGTCCTTACCCTGCTCTCTGTTTCTATTAGCAGCTATTACCTTCTAATATACTGTATATTTATGGCTATATATTATCTGAGTGCTATTAGTATAAAAACTTCCTGAGAGCAGGAATTTTCTCACTGATGGATTCTTACCAGCTAGAACATCTAAAGATTTGTTAAATTTCTTCATATGTGAACAAATGAATTTAAAATGTGATAATACAGGAAACATGGCTTTTATAAAATGAATATTCTCTTTTGAGGAACATTCTCCTAAGCAAACAAAAAACTTTTTCTCATTCTGAAATAATAATCCTGTGTATATGCTTTTATACTTATGCTGCTGCTGCTGCTGCTAAGTCGCTTCAGTCGTGTCCGACTCTGTGCATATAATTTTGGTATATGTCAAACATATTACAGAGGCCAATATCAGTGGCTATAAGCTAATTTTTAGTAGCTGAACAAAATAGAAATCTTGTTCTTGATTATGTCATAGTCAAATGTGGGTGCTTATGGTCTAGTGTGGTTTCCTCATATATGGTAATTCAGACACACAAACTTTTTCAATGAGTGACTCTCCTGTTTGTGGAATACCTCAATCATCAATGTCCAGCTAGGTTGAGGGGAAATAGATGGATTTGTAATCATCTTGGATTTGAGGAGACACACCTCTCTTCTGTTGATTCCATTTCTTTAATCAGAATTGTCACATGATTCCACCTGGGTGCAATAGGATATGCAGCTTCTGGACAGCTCCTTCCTAGACTCTACACTATGGTGTGTGTGTGTGTGTGTGTGCACATGTGTGTGTGTGTGCATGTGCATGCTCAGTCATGTCCAACACTTTGTGACCCCATGGACTGCCCTCCATGTTCCTCTGTCCATGGAATTCTCCAGACAAGATTACTGGAGTGAGTTGCCATTTCCTTCTCCAATGAATCTTCCCAATCCAGGGATTGAACCTGTGGCTCTTGAGTATCCTGCATTGGCAGGCAAATTCTTTACTACTAGTACCATCTGGGAAGCCCCTACACTATGGAAGGTGAGATAATAAGAATGAACTGCTTATTATCTCTGTTGCAATTCCTAACCAAGCTCTTCTGCAGCTTTACTTCCCATTAACAGGTTTACTATCATAACATTGCATGGTAACTTGAAGAATATGATGGTTGACAACATTGTCCCTGGCTCCACCCAACTTCAGGGTACAGGTCAGGTTCAAGCATGCACCAGATATCTTTGATGCCAGGACATAAGCTAAGCTCTTACCATTGGTATTGGGGGCAGATTTTCTCATAAGCATGATTGAAAGAGTCCAACTCAAACCACCCATATCCAAACCCTCTTCTGAGCTATAGAATAGATTGTGTGCATGCTCAGTCACTCAGTCTTGTCTGACTGTTTGTGATCCCATGGACTATAGCTCTCCAGGCACCTCTATCTGTGCAATATCCCAGGCAGGAATACTGGAGCATGTTTCTGTTTCCTACTCTAGAGGATCTTCCTGACCCAGGAATTGAACCCACATCTCCTGCATTGGCAGACAGATTATTTACCACTGTGCCACCTGGGGATCTCCATAGAATAGACTAAGTCTGCACTAATTTCAGAGAAGGCAATGGCACCCCACTCCAGTACTCTTGCCTGGAAAATCCCATGGACGGAGGAACCTGGTAGGCTGCAGTCCATGGGGTCGCTAAGAGTCGGACACGACTGAGCGACTTCACTTTGACTTTTCACTTTCATGCATTGGAGAAGGAAATGGTAACCCACTTCAGTAATTTTGCCTAGAGAATCCCAGGGATGGGGGATCCTGGTGGGCTGCCATCTCTGGGGTCGCACAGAGTTGGACATAACTGAAGCGACTTAGCAGCAGCAGCAGCAGCAGCAGCAGCACTAATTTCATTGGCCAGTGCAACTCACATAGCTTAGCTCAACAAATAAGGAAGACTTGCACCTGTGGCATGTAGAGTATGATAGGGAAGTAAATATCTGATGACAGATTACATCCTCCACGGGCTTATGTTAAGCAGATTCAAACATAGAACTCGAGGTTAGTATGGCAACTCAAATGGTTTCACCTGAGAATAGAGGATGCACTGAAGTGAGGGATTCTTAATATTCTGAGATCACAGGTTAGTAGAGGCTGTTTTGAATTAACAGTTTCCAGAGATAACTTCCCATTTTCTCATGATCCTTATATATACAATAATCCCAGCTTTTCTTCAGTCCAACACTGTCTTTATGTTCCAGTCTTTTCAGGCTAGTTCCTGTGCTCATCATACACCAAAGACATTCTCTTCTGGTTTTGGCTAGTATTATTATTTGCATGACATCAGTCACCTGGAATTCTTGCTTCTCTCCATCACTTTTAATAGCCATCCATTGAAGACTTAAGAGATCTTATCATTTCTTTGAAAATTTCTTTACCTTCTGGGTACTGACTGATTTCTTTCCTCTCTGCTCCATGTATCCATCCTTCTTTTAACAGTATTTAATGCTGCCTAATATATATCAAGCATTCTTGTACAAAATGTGGATTAATATGAATAAGATAAAGAAAAACTTCAATTTGGTGGAGTTTATATTTTAGTGGGGAACATAGAAGCAAGACACAATGATAGTTTTAAATCTATGAAAATGAATCTCTGAATCTATGGAAATGGGGAAATATGACTTTATAGGGGGAATGAGCAACATTATATAGGTGGTCAGGAATGACCTTCTCAATATTTGAGCTGAAAACAAAATAGCCCATGTAGCTATTGTCAAATATATAATTCTAATCAGAGTCAGCATACCAAAAGTACTTGTAAAGTATTTCCTTTATCCCCACCCTGGCATCCATTTCTCATGTTTAACTTGTTGGGTGAATACAAAAAGGGCCAAGTAGAATAGGCTAGGCTGTTTGCCAGGGTCTATAATTTGCTCAGTTATTTTAGAATTAGGTTAAATTACCTTGTTTTAAGGGTCTTATTTTTTTTTTAACAAAGCCACAGTTGAACAAATATGGTAGAATAATATTGCCTACTGTATTATGACTCTACTTTAAAAGACACAGAAAAATTAACAAAGGTCCTCATTCATATTATTTTCTTACCCTGGTTTTCTTGTCCTCAGTTTGTATTGTTTTTGGTGTTGACTGGTTTAATCCCAGTTTTCCAAGGAAGTGATCTGACTGGAGGGAGGACAAACTTGTCCCCATCAACACTGAAGGTATTTTGGATTCTGATTAAGAACTAAGTGGTGATGTAGATAATAAAATAGGGATTTAAAATTTCCACTGTTTGCTTCAANTTTAATCCCAGTTTTCCAAGGAAGTGATCTGACTGGAGGGAGGACAAACTTGTCCCCATCAACACTGAAGGTATTTTGGATTCTGATTAAGAACTAAGTGGTGATGTAGATAATAAAATAGGGATTTAAAATTTCCACTGTTTGCTTCAAATTAGTTTCCTACTGCTATTATAACAGCATACCACAGACCTAGTGGTTGAAACAACATAAATTCATTATCTGATAATTCTGTCTGACATGAGCCTCACTGGGCTAAAATCAAGATGTTAGCAGGGCTGCATTCCTTTCTGGAGGCTATGAGGAATTCTCTCTTTCCTTGACTTTTCCAGCTTCTGTGTGTTAGTCAGTTAGTCATGTCCAATTCTTTGCAACCCCGTGGACTGTAGCCTGCCAGGTTCCTTGGCATGGAATTCTCCAAGCAAAATACTGGAGTGGGTTGTCATTTCCTTTTCCAGGGGATTTTCCCAACCCAGGGATTGAACCTGGGTCTCCCACATTGCATGCAAATTCTTTACAGTCTGAACCACCAGGGAAGCCCTTCCAGCTTCTAGAGGACACATAAAGTTTTTGGTTTATGATCCTCTTCCTCCATCTCCAAAGTAAGCAATACCTGGTCGGGTCCTCATGACACATCTATCTCTCTGACCAACTTCCATCATCACTTCCATTGACCACCACCAGGTAACAGAACCTGTTTTAAAGGTTCATGAGATTCAAGGCACTCACTGGCTAATCTCTTCATCCCAGAATCCTTTAGCTTAACCATATCTGCAGAGTTCCCTTTTTTGTATAGGATCATGAATTCTAATTCCCAGATTTTTTAGGATTTGGGCATCTTGGAGTCTACGACAATTCTCTCTACCTAGCTTTCATGCATTGGAGAAGGAAATGGCAACCCACTCCAGTGTCCTTGCCTGGAGAATCCCAGGGATGGCAGAGCCTGGTGTGCTGCCGTCTATGGGGTCATACAGAGTCGGATACGACTGAAGTGACTTAGCAGCAGCAGCTTTCTTGAAATTAATGAGTGACGTCCATAAATGTGGACAGCCTTCCCAGAGAAAGCCATTCTTTACTGATTCCTGGGAATGCATAAGGTTAATGAAAGTGTTTTCTTAACACTGTGACACCACTCAGCTTCTGACCAAGAACTCTTGGTGACATGTTACGGAAAAAATGCCTCCTGTTTGGCTTCTGTAGCTGGAATTTAAATCGCACTCTGCGACTGTTCTATGACAGCCTGGAGAAATTCTTTCTATCACATTGGGAGGTCGAGGCAGTCTTCCCACCCCCTCCCCCACTGTTTGTGTTTTAGCATCATTCCCTTCTTTCCTTTTGATGGATTCCAAATTGTTCCTGGGAGGAAACTCTGGTGATAATTCTAATTTCAGCAGCTCTTCCTCTGGGGACTGATCTGGGCCTTGTCTTTGATATTGTGCTTCTCTACTCGTAATCCTGACTTTCTGAAATATAAGTGTCAGTAGAGAAAAGGCTTGCCAACCCTATCGCTCATTTATCACTGAGACGATGCTTTTAAGGAAGGTCTTAAATGAAGGCATTGTACAAATGCCAAAAAAAAAAAAAAAAGGCACTATGTCTAGGGATTAGTGAAAGCTTCCCTTTGTCTGACCTCAATTAGAAAAAGCAGAAACATTTCTAAGAATTGCTTTCGAGAGGCCTAAAGTGGCTGGCTGGATTGGAGTTAACTCTCTCCTAAGTCGAAGTTCTTTGCCATTAGTGATCTAGTAACCTCATTCCTTTACTTCTTTTCAGAAACTCCTCACGAATTGATGTAGGGCCCTCTCCTCAGTGACTGAGACTGGATTTAAACTTGTGCACACTGGAAGTGATGAGGGGTAATCATGTGCAAAATAATGGAAGAAATTTAAATATTTCTGAAAAGATACATAAACATACAATTAAAAATTGGGGGTTGGAATGAAGTGAAATTCCTCAAGCATTTTCTCATTACTATCTCTATAAGGAGTCTTCCTGCTAGTGGTAAAGAACCTGCCTGCCAATGCAGGATACTTGAGATGCAGTTCAGTCCCTGGATTGGGAAGAACACCTGAAGTATTCTTGCCTGGAGAATCCCATGGACGGAGGAGCTTGGTGGACTGCAGTTCATGCGGTTGCACAGAGGCAGACACAACTGAAGTGACTTAGCACAGATGATCACAAGGAGTCTTCTAGGTATATTCTTCCTCACTGTCTGCCCTCCCATGATATTTCAATACCACTGATAACACTGTATATCTGATGATGTGAGATATGTCTAGTCATGTTTTATATGTGAAAAGAGTAAGGTATTTTCCTCCTGCCCCCCAAACCAATGTTTGTCTCCTTGAGGAAGATGTTGCCCTGTTGTAAACACTTGATATAAATTGAAAGTGTACACTTAAAAAAATATCCTCACCATTTTTATAATATTACAATTATTTTAAAAGTGAAACTTGATTTGACATAAATGTATACATATGGAAAAACATATATATGTACATATGTTTTTCCGTACATGTACAGGTACAGCCATACTACCCTAAGTCATGCAAATATAAATATATAATACTTATAAAAATATAATTTTGTAAACATGGTTATCTTTCCATATCAGTTTCTATATTTGCAGAGTACTTCATTTTTATATTATAGCTATAATGTCTTCTAATTTAGTACACAGTACTTTTGCTGGATATTATGTTGTTTCTTTGGGATCATGTATGGATGTGAGAGTTGGACTGTGAAGAAAGCTGAGTGCCGAAGAATTGATGCTTTTGAACTGTGGTGTTGGAGAAGACACTTGAGAGTCCCTTGGACTGCAAGGAGATCCAACCAGTCCGTTCTAAAGGAGATCAGTCCTGGGTGTTCTTTGGAAGGAATAATGCTAAAGCTGAAACTCCAGTACTTTGGCCACCTCATAGGAAGAGTTGACTCAATGGAAAAGATTGATGCTGGGAGGAATTGGGGGCAGGAGGAGAAGGGGATGACAGAGGATGAGATGGCTGGATGGCATCACTGATTTGATGGATATCAGTTTGGGTGAACTCCGGGAGTTGGTGATGGACAGGGAGACCTGGTGTGCTGCAATTCATGGGGTTGCAAAAAGTCGTACATGACTGTGCGACTGAACTGAACTGATGTTGTTTCTAACTGATTTTGATAGAAATAACACCATGATATATGCATATTCTTGTATGTATCTTTTCATATGTGACTGGATATTTCCTTGGAGTCCATACCTATAAAGACAATCTTCCAGCGAATGCACTTCCCAAGGCATTTGATACAGGATGCTGAATTACTCACAAAACTGCATGGTTCCTTTCAAAAGGCCATAATCATAGCAAAATTTGTCTGGGATCTGGGTAATTAAGTGGCATATTTGCTCCCAATAAAATATTACATTCACAGCCAGATGATTGGGCATATTTTTAGAGGGTGTAATTGTTCAATTGGAGCAGAAATTCTCTTGCAAGCAGGCACTGGCAGGAGATTTGTGACGTGTACAGAATTTTCCATGTGTAACTCAACTATGCAAAACTATAGGGGATTTTGTGAGAAAGGGCCAGGAAAAATGATGATTATCCATGTTGCTTTTTGTTTGATTCCTTCTAATATACTTTCTTTTAAAAAACTTTTTATTTTGCATTGGGATATAGCCAGTTAACAATGTTGTGATAGTTTCAGGTGAACAGTGAAGGGACTCAGTCATACATATACATCCTTTCTCCTTATTATTATGTTTTTTTATTGGGCATATTTTTAGAGGGTGTAATTGTTCAATTGGAGCAGAAATTCTCTTGCAAGCAGGCACTGGCAGGAGATTCGTGACGTGTACAGAATTTTCCATGTGTAACTCAACTGTGCAAAACTATAGGGGATTTTGTGAGAAAGGGCCAGGAAGAATGATGATTATCCACGTTGCTTTTTGTTTGATTCCTTCTAATATACTTTCTTTTAAAAAACTTTTTATTTTGCATTGGGATATAGCCAGTTAACAATGTTGTGATAGTTTCAGGTGAACAGTGAAGGGACTCAGTCATACATATACATCCTTTCTCCTTATTATTATGTTTTTTAATTTTAGAACTAGCTACTCCTTTCAGCTTAGCTTCTATGAACAGATTTTCTGCTGAAGTTTTACATGGCAAAGATGCAGATTACAAAGGAAGTATCTTCCCCAAACTGTTTTTTGTTGCTTCTCATGACTTTATCAATTCAATATATATTTCTTGTGCAACTGATAGATGACAGGCACTTCTACAGGCGTAGCAGAGACAGCCATGCCTACAAACATTTATAGATATATGTTTTAGAGGAGGTAGACAATTCTACTTATTCCAAGTAGATATAAATATATAATATAATGGTAGTTAATGATAAGTACTATGAAGGTATAAAGTGAGCAGTGGTGAGGGGGGTGAAGAGGCAAGGGGATGACTATTTCAGATATCTAAAATAGATAACTAATAAGAACCTACTCTATGGCACAGAGAACTCAACTCTATAATCTGTAATGATTTAAATGGGATTAGAATCTGAAAAAGAGTGTTGTGCACACACACATATATAATGGAAACCCTCTCCAATGTTCTTGTCTGGAAAATTCCACGGGCAGAGGAGCCTGGTTGACTACAGTCCATGGGGTTGCAAAGAGACGCTCAGTCATATGAGTGACTGAGCATAGCACATATACATACATATATATGTGTAATTGATTCACTTTACTGTACAGCACAAAGCAAACATAACTTGGTAAATCAACTATGCTCCAACAAAGAATATTATTCCAGGGAAATTATATAATCAACTAATTAAAAAAGAAGGACAGATAAAACCTTTTGAGCAGAATTGAAATGATGGAACAAGCCTTGCAGGTATCTGGAGGAAGATCATCACAGATAGAAGGAAGAACAAGTACAAAAGTCCTAAGATCAGAAGATGCTTGGCAATTAGGAAGAGGAAGGAGGTCAGTGTGGCAGGAGCAGGGTGAGCAAGAAGGACACAGGTAGGAAAAGAAGTTGGGGAGATAGACAAATATTTTGGGTAATGTATGGCGTTATGAGATACAGTGAGAACTACACAGCGTCTCCAATTTTGAATCATTACAGCCACTTGTTCAGCAAATAGCTTAAAACTTCTGCTTCATCCCAGAGCCCTGGCTAGACACCGGGTATGTAAGGTGAAGGCAGGCAGGGCTCTCACTGAGTGAACATTCCAGGGTGAAGTGACCTCCCTGCTTGCACACCCCTGGCCCTGAGCTCCTTTGTAGTTGTCTTTGTTGTTGTGGTTGTTCAGTCACCCAGACATGTCCAACTCTGCGCGACCCCCTGGACTGCAGCACACCAGGCCTCCCTGCCCCTCACCATCTCCCAGAGTTTGCCCAAGTTCATGTTCATTGCATCAGTGATGCCGTCCAGCTGTCTCATCCTCTGATGCCCTCTTCTTCTGCCCTCAATCTTTCCCAGCATCAATGAGTCGTCTGTGCGCATCAGATGACCAAAATACTGGAGCTTCAGCATCAGTCCTTCCAGTGAGTAGTCAGTGTTGATCTCCCTTAAGATTGACTGGTTTAATCTTCTTGCTGTCCAAGGGACTTTCAGGAGTCTTCTCCGGCATCACAGTTCAAAGGCATCAATTCTTTGACATTCTGCCTTCTTTACAGTCCAGCTCTTACAATCATGCGTGACTACTGGGAAGATCACAGCCCTAACTATATGGACCTTTGTCTTACCTCCTCCTAAACTACTGTCTTAGTTTGGATAAACTTGGACCACATCTCTTGTCCTGTTCTAATTGTGACATTTTTGCTGCTCTTCATACTATCAGTTCCTTCTACATGGGTCACAGATAAGATGTCTGATGATGAGACAAGGTCACCCGCTTGTCTGCTTCATTGCCAAATATCTTTGAATTGAAATTAATAACAAGTGTTTAGAATGAATGAGAACTATGAACATTTACATCTTTTTCTCTGCAGTCACAGAGGCAATTGTGGTTTATTTATGTTGATAGGGCTGTCATGGGTGAGGAAGACGGCATTAGAGCTCAGTAAGAGTTCACCTTGTAGTTGTTTACCCCCTAAGTTGTGTCCGACTGTGTTGTAACCCCATGGACTGCAAACCATCAGGGTCCTCTGCCCATGGAATTTTCCAGACAAGAATACTGCAGTGGGTTGCCATTTCCTTCTCCAGGGGACCTTCCTGACCCAGGTATCAAACCTGTATCTCCTGCATTGGCAAGTGGATTCTTCACTGCCGAGCCACTGGGAATAACCACCAGGGAATAATTCACCCATACAGCTGCAATATAGAAACCAGTTTATTTTTAATAAAACAATATTTTTCATTTAGTAGCCTTCACACATCATTTTACTGTTGCACGCATTAAGTTACTGTGCCCTGTGCTCAGTCATGGCTGACTCTGCAACCCCATGGACTGTAGTACGCCAGGCTCCTCTGTCCATGGAATTCTCCAGGCAAGAATACTGGAGTGAGTTGCTATTTCCTATTCCAGGGGATCTTCTGGACACAAGGATCTACTGAACCAGAGTCTCGCATTTCCTGCATTGGAAGGCAGATTCTTTACCACTGAGCCACCTTTATTTAGAAATTAAATGTTAAGTCATCTGCTCACCCACCCCCCAAAGGACTGGGGACCCCATTTTTTCATCTGTTTCTTTTCATTCAGCTCTCTGTCTGGAACAGGCTTTCACCACATTCATGGCAGTGAACATAATACCGCAAAAGGAATAATTAATGTCTGGCTTCCTGCTTTTGAAATGTTCTGGGCCTAACTGGACTGTAGTGAAAAGATTAGAATGTTATGAAAAGCTCACTAGAAATCTGCAAGACCTGGAAGACGGGGTGGGGCAGGAAAGAGTGGGCACAGCAATTTGGATTACGGGTGCTTTTGCTACTTCTTTTGTCAGTTGTGAGTCTCACTTGCTGGTAAATACTTAGAAATTATATGTGTTTTTGTTTCCCCTTTAAATGGTACATTCACTGGAGGAAAGAACAGTTTCTGCTATGGCTTTGTGTGGGTGGGTGACAAATGATACATAACGGAGGAAAATGATTCTTCTTTGAATCTGTTCACAGAAATACAGAGAACAATCTGAGAAATCCAGGGCATGTGGCTTCCTGCTCATTCTAAGGGCATTTGCCATATGTGTCCAATATCTCAATTATCTCCATGACTCCAGAATTTCAGTTATTGTTTCAAGTGGCTTGCCAACATACCCCACTGGAAAGCTCTTACGCTCTGGTCTAAGTGCTGTGTGCTTTAGGGTGATTGTCAGAGTATATGGGTTTGATTGCAAAGGATCCTCATCTCCAAGGTAACACCGACATTCCTATTGGCTGGGAACAGTTTGTCTTCCCTGTTTGGGTCTTTGTGCTATTTGAAAAGCATCATAGGAGCAAATTTACTTGAGAAGGTTCAGAGTCCAGGAAATGGAAGAGGCGGCACTGTTCTCAACTACCCTGTGTGCGTGTTGTGTATAGCTTGTACCTGCTGAGTGACCCAGGACATGACCCCAAACCTTGTTCTTGTTAAGACTGACTTCTCCTCATTTGATCTCCCCACTTGCACATCCCCAGCACCGAG
This sequence comes from Cephalophus harveyi, assembly GCA_006410635.1. Lineage (NCBI taxonomy): Eukaryota > Metazoa > Chordata > Mammalia > Artiodactyla > Bovidae > Cephalophus > Cephalophus harveyi. The sequence goes on along the minus strand of SJYT01013296.1, from coordinate 65,613 downwards.
CTCCTGTGTAATTGTCTTATCTCTACCTAAACCACCATCTTAGTTTGGATAAACGTGCACCACATCTCTTCTCCTGTTTTAATTGTAACAGTTTTTGCTGTTTCTCATACTATGATTGGCTTCCCAGGTGGCTCAGTGGTAAATAATCCACCTGCCAATGCAGGAGACATAAGATATGTGGGTTTAATCTCTGGATCAAGAAGATTCCCATGGAATAGGAAATGGCAACCCACTGCAGTATTCTTGGCTGGAGAATCCCATAGATAGAGGACCCTGGTGGGCTACAGTCTATGGAGTCGCAGAATCAGACACGAATGAGCACACACAGGCAGCATACTATCATTAGATCTTTCTACATGGATCACGGATATCTGATGATGAAACAAGGTCTACCCATTTATCTACTTCATTGCAAAGTATTTTTGAAGTGAAATAAATATAAAATAGTATTCTTTAATTAAAGATTTTTATGTATAAAGTTACAAGGACATACAAGAAAAAGTAAAGTGAAATGGACATAATAGCCTGGGGTGGGGAGAGTAGCATCTTTTTCTTAGGAGTTGGGAGAGGGTGAGGGTAAAGCCTAGATTATTTTTTAAATTTATTTTTAATTGGAGGATAATTGCTTTACAATGTTGTATTGGTTTCTGCTGTGCAACATCGTGAATCAGCCATAAGTATAAACATATCCCATCCTTCTTGAGCCTCCCACCCATCCCCCATCTATCCCCTCTGGGTCATTACAGAGCACCAAGTTGAGGTCCCTGTGTTATACAGCAGCTTCCTGTTTTACACATGGTCGTATGTATATGTCAATTCTACTCTCTCAGTTTGTCCCACCCTCTCCTCTGCACGCTGTGTTCACAAGTATATTCTCTTTGTCTGCATCTGTATGAGCACTATGAAATTTTACATCTATCTCTTTGTAACTTTGCAAAAAATGTAATTGTGTTCTAAAACTCGCACTGTGCTTGTGCTTGGATCTGGGGCTTCAGAGGTGAGAAAGACAAACATAACTTTCCTACCTAGGGGAGAAGGGAGATATGAAACAATCAGTTAGGTAATACAAATAGGCATGCACCTAGAAATGAGGACACAAAAAAGAGGAGTTCCAGAGGAGGTTATTTTTAGATTGAATTTCCTGGAAAGAGGTCCCTGAGTGAAAATTAAACTAAGATTTGAAGTAAGGGGTGGGGAGGTGGGGAAGGGTGCTGGGAAGGGCATTCTGACTATAGGAAGTCCTTCATGGAGACTCATTTTCCTGATCTGAATCACTGAAAGAGAAGCCTCGGGCTGAAGCAAGTTCTCAAAGGGATGGGCATTGCAAGATGTGGTTGGAGCAAGAGATTTGAGCCACATGGTGGAAGATCTTATTTATTACAATGATTATGAGGAGTCATTGCCAGATTTTGAGCAGGGGTTGGGGAACAGGCTTATGGCATAGTCAGAGCTAATTGATTATTATAGTTACAACTGTATATGTAAAGGGTCTGATCAGGCATTTTCATTATCACAAAGCAGGGCATTTCTGGGTGTACAGGGAATAGATAGACTTATAAATGTATATATGATAATATGCTATATCACATATATATGCATGTATATATATGCACACACATATACATGTGAATATGTGTACACACACACATAGAAATTCAATTTTGAGTTTGAAAGTACACTTTGAGACTAAGAACATTTCTTTAGATTTGCATTATTATCGTGCAAAACAACTATGAGTTGAAGTTTAATTTGTAGATTAAAATTACAAGCTGATGTTTAAGTTAGATGTCTAAGTTGTGACTTGAATACAGGAAAGACTCTCATGGAAAAATCTGAGGACTGTAACCTAAGAATAATACAGACTGGGAAAACCATCATGTCTCTTTTTATTTTTTCTCACATTGTAGGTTCAGAGTTCATATCAACTTGATGACTTTATTGTAAAGAAAAAAAGCGAATCTAAATCTAAAACTGAATCGGCAATTGTCATACTCTTTGAACAATAAAAGGCTAGATTCACATGTAGCCCATGAATTCATTCAAGGAGAGAAAGGCTGTGGTCTCCTCTGCAGTGTTACTTCCCCTGGCCCACTGTTGGCCTGCCTATGGAGCCCCAGCTCTGAAGTTACTGTGGGTTAAACAGAACTGCCAAATCAAAGGAGAAATAAGAGGCAAAACTGAGCTGAGGCCTCAGGTCCAAAAGTCAAGGATTACATTCTCCCATTGACCAATGCTGCTTCAGTTTGTGCTGTATTTTCAGTGATCCTTAAGAATTCAGAACCAAAAAAAACTGGTATCTGTTCCTTCTGGTCCATGTGCATGTGGCCTGGGTCATGCCACTGAGTCCCAAATGGAACCATTTTCCTCATTTGAATTTCTAGAAAGATAAATATGGACCTTAATCAAAGGGCTTGCTAAAGAAGAATTATAGAATCATCAGGATCAAATAAATGTTGTGCACAAACAAAAAGAAATCATTTCACTTTTCCAATCCTCATCTGCAAAAATGGAGAGTAGACTACACAGGGATAAGTGAAAGTCGCTCAGTTGTGTCCAACTCTTTGTGACCCCATGGACTATACAGTCCATGGAATTCTCCATGCCAGAATACTGGAGTGGGTAGCCTTTCCCTTCTCCAGAGGATCTTCCCAACCCAGGGATCAAACCCAGGTCTCCCACATTGCAGGAGGATTCTTTACTAGCCGAGCCACCAGGGAACCCTGTACAGGGATAAAGAAGTACTTATAATATCCCAAACTTAATTACATAAATATTAAGCAATCTACATGCTCATTAAATGCATAGAGCATAAAGCAATAAGATGTTCTTGAGATGAGCCACTTCATCTTTTAGAAATATTCTTTTTCTTTTTTAGAATCTAGTCCACACTCTTCCTAATTTGAAGCACAGAAAGCTGCTCCCAATGTCATTTTGCAGAACCTAGAGAGTATCTCTGTGGTTTGGAAAAAGGAGAGTTTGATTAAAAAGTATTAACCTGTTGAATTTTCTGCATTGCTGCATGTATGCTGTGACTTTCATCCACATTTTCTCTTCTGTTTTGATTTTTAATTGCATTTTTAAATTAAAACCCACTCAAGAAAAATCATAATTTTTTTAAAAAATTAAGCTATTAAGCTTGAAAGAAACTAAGAGTGCCAACATTGAAATGATAATATCCAAAAAATTCCAAAGACTATATATCTCTAAAGGAAGGATTACAACTTCTCAAATAAATTCACTTCTATTATGTGGCTATATGTAAGATATAAATCTAATACTGAAGGAAACTGAAATATTGATCTCATAGTTCAATGAACATAAAATCTATATTTATTTAGGCAATCACTCATTTTACAATTTCCCAGAACTGGTAGGCTTGCTGGCATTGGTGCCATTAATTTTTATAGCTCAGTGCTAAATAAATGTGAAGTATGCATGAAAGCATACAGTCTCATTACATATCTTCCAACATAGAGACATTTTTTATGAATACTGAAAATAATGGATAATGATATTGGCTTTACTTTTTAAGCCCTTCCTGTAGCCCAGGCAGTATGCTAAACACTTCAGTATAGTGTCTTTTTAAACTCTCACAACATCCTGCAAACAAACATCATTATAGTCACTTAACAGTTGAGTTCAATGAGGCTTAAAGAGATTAGAGTTGATTTTCCCAAGGTTACACAACTACTAAACTGGATTTGTAGTTTAGGCTAATCTGACTCATGAAAGAGTATTGTTAATGTTTTTTAAAAATTGTTTAAAATTTCTTAACTATATATTTGTAAAAAAAAAAATCACTATCGTATATAAAGGCAAATTATTCTTTGACAGTATGGCACCTAGAGTCAGATCACTGGGTTCAAAGCAAGTTTCTACCACTTGGTCAAGTAATTTATTTTCTCTATAATGTAATTTCAGTGCCCATAAAATGGGTTTTATAATAGCATTACCTTCTAGCGATGTTGTGGGGATTAAATAAACTTGTCTCCCAAAAGCACATTGCCTATTACCAAAAAAATACATTTGATACATGGTAGCCTCCTCCTCCTCTTCTCCCCCTTTCTCCTTCTCCTTCTTTACATTATGCCTATACTTTCATTACAGATGTTAGCACACATCAACACAACAACTTCAGTGAAATTGAATGAAATGTTTTATGGTTCTGTAGTTTCATGCTGCTTCCTCTGTGATCTCAGATACTTTAAAAGATCACAAATATTTCTATCTTTATATCTCAACCAGGACAGATTTACAAAGGATAATCCTAGTAGACTGTATCTATGGAACTGCAGGGAATCAGCTTCTACAAAGTTGGCTGCCCAAGGGACAGGGGAAAATGTTCTGTTAATCGGATTTTTCTCCCATCTTACTTTTCTTTAACATAGTATCCTCCTGGGTTGAATCTAAATTAACTGAGCTTCTGTTGGATCTTCAGCATCATGCATTTTCCATGGCTCATTTTTTGTTGTCACATTTTTTTTTTTTTTTTCCGCTCAAGACTCAGGAAATTAACTTATTTGCTAACTTCCTTACTCCACAGGTAGTGATGTTGCAACTGATAGCTACTGTGAACTTGTAAAGATTGCTAAAATATTTGGGCAAAAGGATAAAGAGCTGTAACAAGTGGCTTAATAACTCAGCTATATTAAGTTTTAAATATATGTGTTACTTTCTGTGACTTGGACTTACTAAGTATCATTTGGTTGAGCACTGGGTGGAAGTGATATGTATGCACAGATAAAACCAAGAGAGATTTTGGTTTGGGGAACCTGTAGTAATATAGGCACAGAGTTTTGTTCAGGTTCTTTTTTAAAAAAATAAAACTAGTCTTTAAGGTTAAGTATGCCTAAAATCTCTAAGGAGGTCAACTTTTATTAAAAAAAAAAAGATTAAAAATGGAGGAAAGAATGATAAATACCCAAAGGAATATATGAGAAAGAGAATTGAAAATGTTAAATCATTATGCTTACATAATAAAATAACTGAGAAGCAAACAAGAGAAATATACAGTGTGATAAGTACTGATTGGATGGTTATAGAAGACTTCTCTGAAGAAGTGGGTTTTTTTTGCTGAGTGCTAGGAAGAAGCTAGGCTTCCCGGATGGTGATAATGATAAAGAATTGTGTTCAATTCCTGGGTCAGGAAGATCTCCTGGAGGAGGGGATGGCAAACCCACTCCAGTATTCTTGCCTAGAGAATCCCATGGACAGAGGAGCCTGGAGGGCCACAGTCCATAGGATTGCAAAGAGTTGAACATGTCTAAAGCCACTTAGCATGCATGCACAGGAAGGAGCCAGCTGTGTATAGTTCAAGGATATCAAATAGAAAACAGGACTGGACAGTAAATGGTAAAAACAGATTTTATTTAGGACTATTACAATAGGTAATGGAAATATCAAACTGGATATTTGTGATTAATATTATAAATAGAGGAAATAGCAACCTACTCCAGTATTCTTGCTGGGAGAATGCCATGGGCAGAGGAGCCTGGTGGGCTACAGTCCATAGATGGCAGTGTTAGACATGACCGAATGACTTTCACTTTCACTTTTATTATAAATAGAAGGTTGTGTCTCCTTAGGAATGCTGGCTGGGTCTCTGAACAAATTCCCATGCAATGATGCTACTGTGATGAATTTCTTGTTAAAGTGTGTACATGTGTGCTGAGTCTCTTCAGTCATGTCCAACTTTTTATGACTCTGAGGACTATAGCCCACCAGGCTCCTCTGTCCATGGGATTCTCCCAGCAAGAATACTGGAGTGGGTTGCCATGCCCTCCTCCAGGGGATCTTCCTAATCCAGGGATCAAACCCGAGTCTCTTACATCTCCTGCATTGGCAGATGGCTTCTTTACCACTAGTGCCACCTAGGAAGCTCTCTCTGGTAAAGTGCTGCCCTTTAATCTATAAACTCAGAAAATCCATCATTAAAGGTCTAAAAACCAAGATGTCAAAGTTCAGTTCAGTTCAGTTCAGTTGCTCAGTCATGTCTGACTCTTTGCGACCCCATGAACCACAGCACACCAGGCCTCCCTGTCCATCACCAACTCCCAAGTTTACCCAAACTCATGTCCATTGAGTCAGTGATGCCATCCAATCATCTCATCCATTGTCCTCCCCTTCTCCTCCTGCCCTCCATCTTTCCCAGCATCAGGGTCTTTTCCAGTGAGTCAACTCTTTGCATCAGGTGGCCAAAGTATTGGAGTTTCAGCTTCAACATTAGTCCTTCCAATGAACACCCAGGACTGATCTCCTTTAGGATGGACTGGTTGGATCTCCTTGCAGTACAAGGGACTCTAAGAGTCTTCTCCAACACCACAGTTCAAAAGCATCAATTCTTTGCCATTCAGCTTTCTTTATAGTCCAACTCTCACATACATACCTGACTATTGGAAAACACATAGCCTTGACTAGATGGACCTTTATTGACAAAGTCTCTGCTTTTTAATAGTAACCAAGCTCAAAAGTGTTGGTACATGTCTCTCTTTAGGCTACTATAACAAAATATTGCAGACCTATGAACAACAGAAAGTAGTTTTCACAGTTTGTGCTTTGTCTTCATGTCTCATTAAATGGTGTTTTTCCCCCATAGCAGTAAGTTGAATTGGTGTATCNGCATGTCTCTCTTTAAGCTACTATAACAAAATATTGCAGACTTATGAACAACAGAAAGTAGTTTTCACAGTTTGTGCTTTGTCTTCATGTCTCATTAAATGGTGTTTTTCCCCCATAGCAGTAAGTTGAATTGGTGTAGCACTATGCAGTTACAGGAGAAGGCAATGGCAACCCACTCCAGTACTCTTGCCTGGAAAATCCCATGGATGGAGGAGCTTGGTAGGCTGCAGTCCATGGGGTCACACAGAGTCAGACACGACTGAAGTGACTTAGTAGCAGCAGCAGCAGAGGCTGTAATTGCATGATCAGGTTCCAGGCTGCAGACTGCTGACCTATTCAGCACTTTCACATAGCAGAAGAGGCCAGCGAGCTCTGTGGGGTCACTTTCCTATGATCTTTAATCCCCTTCACGAGGGCGCCACACTAATGAACAAAAGGCACATCTTCTAACGCCATAACATGAAATGTTAGGATTCTGTCTTGTGAATTTGTTGGTGGGGACTGGGGGAACACAAATATGCAGACCATAGCAGTGTAGGAAACCAGTATTGCACCTTGCTGGTTTCTTTTTTTTCATTCATTTATTTTGCTTGCTCTAGGTTTTTGTTGCTGTGCTCAGGCTTGCTCTAGCTGTGGCGAGTGGGGGCTACCTTTTGCTGCGGGGTGTGAGCTGCTCCTGTCGGCGGCCTCTTTGTGGTGGAGAATGGGCTAATTTAGGCATGCAGGCTTCAGTAGTTGTGGCACAAAGTCTTAGTTGCTTCAAGGCATGTGGAATCTTCCCAGACCCTGGGTGGAACCCATGTCTCCTGCATTGGCAGGTGTATTCCTATCCACTGCCACCACCAGGGAAGTCCCCACCTTGCTGGTTTCTAACATGAAATACTGGCATAATATTTTGGATATTCAGTTCAGTTCAGTCACTCAGTCGTGTCCGACTCTTTGCAACCCCGTGAACCACAGCACCATAGTCCAACTCTCACATCCATACATGACCACTGGAAAAAACATAGCCTTGACTAGAAGGACCTTTGTTGACAAAGTAATGTCTCTACTTTTGAATATGCTGTCTAGGTTGCTCATAACTTTCCTTCCAAGGAGTAAGCATCTTTTAATTTCATGGCTGCAATCACCGTCTGCAGTGATTTTGGAGCCAAGAAAAATAAAGTCAGCCACTGTTTCCATTGTTTCCCCATCTATTTGCCATGAAGTGATGGGACTGGATGCCATGATCTTAGTTTTCTGAATGTTGAGCTTTAAGCCAACTTTTTCACTCTCCTCTTTTGGATATTACTCTTATTAAAAAGTTTCTTGATGAAACAGAAGTCAGAGAAAGAATGACTCACAAGAATCATATTGTAGTAGCTTTAGACTCTTACCAGTGTGCTGGGCTCATCCCCACAACAGGGAAATAACAGAGTACCAGGTTCCCCAGACACTGGTGCAGAGGCCACCATCTTTTGCTCTGTGACTTTCCTGGTTTGATAATCTCTGTGGCTCAAAAGAGCCCAGTGAGTTGTTTTTCCTTTACATATGTTGATACCTATACTCTGATTTCAGTCCAGTCTTTTTGACCAGAAAGTATGTAATCTCTTTTTATATCTCTTCTCTGAATCATCCCATGGTGACTTTGTAAGACTCAGAAAGCAATCTTACTTCTTTAATTTCCCTATTCTTCAAGGATGCTTTCTGTTTCCTCAGGGTGCACACTGTACCCTACATCTATGAAAATAACAATAGCATTTTCTGTGAGATAGCTACACAAACAGGAAATTAATCTTAGGATTTTTTTTCCAGTTATCTATGGTGTGCAATAAACCAACCCAAAATGCTGTGGCTGAAAGCACTAACGATTTATTACTTATTCTATGAGTTGAGCTGGCTTCTGTGGGTAGTTCTATTCTGTGTTTCATTGTTTGGGGTCTCTCATTTAGCCAACTGGCAGTCAGGATGAGTTGAAGGATCCAACAAGGCTTCACTCACACTCCTGGGTGGTCTTTCTTCTCCAGGTGGTGTCTTCACATATTTGCGTTGAGTTTCTTCATAGCATGTTGGTCTAAGAGATTTTACATGGCAATTTACAATGGCTTTTGAGATACAGGCAGTGAAAGCTGTCAGTTCTTTTATATACAAGACACATTATCACTTCTGCCACATTATATTGGTCAAGGTAAGTTAAGGCCTGCCTTGATTTGAGAAGGATGTAGATTACTTACTGAAAAGTGAAAAGCATACAAGGAGGGGAGGAATTGAGGGTGGTTTTCTTAGAAGTCTATCTATCACAACTTGCCTTCTAGTCCCATGGTTTTTAATAATCAAATATTAACCAAAAGTTTCACTGAATTATACCATAAGCTTGAAATCCAGGATTTCATCATCTATATCATGGCCTTATGGTTCCTTGGGTGTAATTCATCATATGCAGAGGTCTTTGAATTAAAAGTACAATTTATCTGCCCTATGAAACTTGACACAGACTGGCAGTTCAGGAGCAGGAAAACCACAGTGTACAGTCTTGTTCAGAACAGTAGGGATTGGAGGCACACAGAAGTCAGTGCAATTAAGTGACCAGTGCTGTAACATAGAAGTCATAGCAGTTTGGGAATCCAGTTTTGTACACATGTACAGTTCTCCCTATTCTTGTTGTTATTCAGTCACTAAGTTGTACCCTACTCTGAGTCTGTGGACTGCAGCATGCCAGGCTCCTCTCTCCTCCACTATCTCTCAGAGTTTGCTCAAATTCATATCCATAGCATCAGTGATGCTCTCATCCTTTGCTGCCCTCCTTCTCCTTTTGCCTTCAGTCTCTCCAACCATCAGGATAATTTCCAACAAGTGGGCTCTTCACATCAGGTGGTGAAAGTATTGGAGCTTCAGCTTCAGTATCAGTCCTTCCAATGAATATTCAGGGTTGATTTCCTTTAGGATTGACTGGTTTGATATTTTTGCAGCCCAGGGGATTCTCAAGTCTTCTCCAGCTCCACAATTTGAAAGCATCAATTCTTCGGCACTCAGCCTTCTTTATGGTCCAACTCTCACATCCATACATGAGTACTGGAAAAACCATAGCCTTGACTAGATGGACCTTTGTCAGCAAAGTGATGTCTCCAGAAGAATTTATAGATTAGAGCCCAGTTCTGCTCCCCAGTTTGGGTTCTGTGGGTTCTGTAATTTTTCTCTCTGAGCTCTTAAATCTTCCCTCTGAGTCATCTTTCCTTGTTCACAAGAAATGCCCTGTATCTAATTTAAGCCAAGACTCTCAGTCCCACTCAACTTTAAGACCATAATGGTGAGCCAATTCCATGTCTTACACTGTTTCAATCCAAACTTTGATCTGAGTCTTGTGTTTTCATTGTTGGCAGATCTAGGATGGTACAAATAGCACAAATACTACAATTCTAAATCTGATCCTTTTTGTATATTTTCACACTTTCTTGGTCCTACTGTAAACAAAGCAAGAGTATTTGTAACTCCCATCCCTTTATAAACACCTTCATTTAAAAAAATAAAGCAAAATAAGAAAAGAACAATTTTGTGGATGCTATTATGGGGGTTGTGACTGTGAACATAAAAATATTCTTAAAACTCCTGAAATTCTGAGTTGTGAAAAGAGAGTTATTGTGAGCAGAATTCTGCTGAAAGTGGGAAATGTGTCTCTCTCCTTCTAGAATCAGCCAGTTCAGTATCTTGTAATTTGGCCATAACTTCTGTTCACTGGACACTCATTTCCCAGTTTGAATGACCCATTTAAATATAATTCTGTAACCAGAGCTATTTAAGTATACCTCTATAACCAAACCACACAATAGTGCCATTATAGCATGAGTGAAAATGACCTTTCTAAATGATACTTTTTACCATATACAAAATAATGAATTTTAGAGTTTTTTCCCTTTTTCCTTTTCTTTGTTTTATTTTTTTTCTTTCCTTTGTTTTAAAAGGTATAAAAGATTTAATTGACTTTGAGATTTTTTTTAAATAGTTGATAAGGAATTTATATTTCTTCATCAGTAGTATATGAAGTTTGGGTTGGATAATCTCTAAGACCCTTTCAAATTCTGGGAATCTGTGATCAAAGGGACTTTTCATCAGGGGAGATACTCACCTGTATTGTCTCTTTTCTCACTTCTTGCATCAAGAACATGCATAGACACTAAAGTCTGGTTATTCATTACTCTTTCTTTAATAAGGGAAAATATTTCAGAAGGATAGTTTGACAAGGGACATGGTGAATTTCCAAAATTAACTGTGAAAGACAGATCATTTGGGCATGACTGAAAGCCATACATAATCTTTGTGCTCAGATATTTCATTTCAAAAATGTCACTTTCTGCTTATTCAATTCTACTGTCATTATACTATTTTAGGCATAAAGTTTTTGTTCTGGAGCTGAACAGGGATTACTGCTTCTATCTTTGGTCTTATTAGAAATAATTTACAATTCATTCAAGTACAATAAAAGTCATCTTTTTATTATGGTTGAATTAGGTTAAATGTTGAAATCTGCAATGCAATTTTTATTAACATTTATTAGTGGAATTTCATCATCTATGTATGTAGAATAAGACTATTTTTAAACATCTTCTAAAGAAATAATTTTTAAAACATGAATTTTTAGTTAATTTTTAGTTCTCTAGAGTGATGTTAAGCTAGAATGAATCATGGGACAATGTTGTTAAAAATGTCAGTCTTTTCCTTCTTTGGGTAAGCAAACAAACAAAGCATACATTACAGCTGAAACAAAATTTCATTGCTCAATGAATTATTTACTCAGTACTTGGAATAAGGTGATACCAAATGATAAGTTGCAAATGCAGAGAAAAATCAGTTCATTAGAGATGAAATCATTCCCTCTTCTGACTTTTCAGAGAGAATCATGAGGTTGCAAGGGGGATGTGTAATGGGAACCGGACATTGCCTGGAATAAAAGTCTCCTGATATTGAAGCAATGAATCTGTTTGTTCATCCTGATTGGCTGTAATTTACTTATTGCTTTACTCACTAAATAATCCTCAATATTCTCATCTTGATTTGAATCAAACAAAGGAAGAGGAGCAGGAAATAAAGTGTGTTTGAATCATATGAATCTGCTTGCCTTAGGCTCTTTTCACCGCACAGGGAAAGGGGGAGGGAAGAAGCTTGTCCAGATAATGAAGGATTCTCTGGGCAAGGATGGCTGGAGAATTTCTTTCGATGATGAAAACACACTCAACCCAGTGGAGCAGAGTCTATATGCCACAGGAAGCAACAACAGAAAACAAAGAATATGTAGAAAGTGGGTCTCATTAAATAGCATGACATGTGCCTTGGCATAAATCAGAGGTTGGATTATCAGACAGAGAAGAACCAGAATAACAGGCAGTGGGCAGGGAAGGATGCTCCCGGGTGGGTACCTTAGATCAGCATCTCTATAGTCAGCTATAATGTGCTCTCTAATGTGGCTTCAGTGGTTGAGGAGTATCGGGCAAGGGAAGGTGCAAATTACATCCAAAAGAATTCTCCAGGCAAGAATACTGGAGTGGGTAGCCATATCCTTCTCCAGGGGATCTTCCTGACCTAGGTATTGAACTCTGGTCCTGGATTGCAGGCAGATTGGTAAAGAATACCAACTGAGCTACAAGGGAAGCCCAAAAGACTGGGAAAGAGTTATATTAATTCTTAAAGTAACAAAGCTTGTTAAAGTATTACAACGCCAGAAGATGAAAGAGTGGGTGCTTGACTTTATAGGGTGTTTCATTCAATCAGTCAATTCAGTTGCTCAGTCGTGTCCGACTTTCTGGCTTGGAGAATTTTGAGCATTACTAGCATGTGAGATGAGTGCAATTGTGCGGTAGTTTGAGCATTCTTTGGCATTGCCTTTTTTTGGGATTGGAATGAAAACTGACCTTTTCCAGTCCTATGGCCACTGCTGGGATTTCCAAATTTGCTGGCAGATTGAGTGCAGCACTTTCACAGCATCATCTTTCAGGATTTGAAACAGCTCAACTGGAATTCCATCACCTCCACTAGCTTTGTTCATAGTGATGCTTTCTAAGGCCCACTTGACTTCACATGCCAGGATGTCTGGCTCTAGATGAGTGATTGCACCATCATGATTATCTGGGTCATGAAGATCTTTTTTGTACAGTTCTTCTGTGTATTCTTGCCACCTCTTCTTAATATCTTCTGCTTCTCTTAGGTCCCTACCATCTGTCCATCACTGAGCCCATCTTTGCACGAAATGTGCCCTTGGTATCTCTAATTTTCTTGAAGAGATCTCTAGTCTTTCCCATTCTATTGTTTTCCTCTATTTCTTTGCATTGATCGCTGAGGAAGGCTTTCTTATGTCTCCTTGCTATTCTACTGATCTCCAGTAGCATATTGGGCACCTAATGACCTGGGGAGTTCCTCTTTTGGTATCCTATCATTTTGCCTGTTCATACTGTTCATGGGGTTCTCAAGGCAAGAATACTGAAGTGGCTTGCCATTCCCTTCTCCAGTGGACCACGTTCTGTCAGCCCTCTCCACCATGACCCGCCTGTCTTGGGTTGCCCTGCAGGCATGGCTTGGTTTCATTGAGTTAGACAAGGCTGTGGTCCTAGTGTGATTAGACTGACTAGTTTTCTGTATCATTTCAGTATGTCTGCCCTCTGATGCCCTCTTGCAACACCTACCATCTTACTTGGGCTTCTCTTACCTTGGGTGTGGAGCATCTCTTCACGGCTGCTTCAGCAAAGCACAGCCGCTGTTCCTTACCTTGGACGAGGAGGGTAATTCCCCTTGTCAGATAATATCTGTACTTGGTTTGGTATTAAAGTTTTCCTCACAGTACAAATAAATTATCTAAATTCCTTCATAATGAACTTTTTTAGTTGCTAAGTCATGTCTGACTCTTTTGAGACCCCATGAAGTGCAGTCCTCCAGGCTCTTCTGTCCATGGGATTTCCCAGGCAAGAATACTGGAGTGAGTTGCCATTTCCTTCTCCAGGGCATCTTTTGACCCAGGGATCAACCCCCATTTCCTGCATTGGTAGGTGGATCATTCATCACTGAGCCACCTGGGAAGCCCTCATAATGAACAGTTATCTTTATTCTAACTATGTTATGTTATAGAATAGAATCTTTTTCTTTCTTCCATTATTTGATAGATATGGTGAGTCTTTATTTCATTTTTTTCTGTTTATTTTTGCAAACAAAACTAGTGTCATTTGCTTATATTTTGAGTGCAACCCAAGCATTGGTCTTGCCTATTCCAAAGGCCACATTCTACTCTGTGTGGGAAGAGGGATGCTGGTTCCAGGGAAGAGGCTGATGCTTCCACTTCCCGGAATATCATGTCACTTTCAGCTCTACCCTGACCTCTAGGTTCCTGGGAATCCTGGGCTGTAGTCTTCCCTCAATGCAGTGTTTCTACCTAGGTCTGGGCTCAGTAGATTCTTGTGTTCTGCTTGTCCTGTTAATTCTCTCCATACAACTACCCAAGTCCATGCTGGTATTATAATTTAGAGGAAGGTCAAAAGAAAAAAAACCCAGCAGTGAATTATAATTTAGGAATCAGAAAAATGAAAGTCTTATTCTAAGTATGATAATTCTCAGATCATGAAGTTATCCATCTCATGGACACACATTCATTCTTAACTTTAGATTAACCCTCAATTTACAGAATGACTTGCTACTTCCTGCGCCATTCAGTTCCTATAACTCAATACTCAGTGGCAAGTATTCCTAGAGGGTGAGTTACGCAGTCTAGGATGACAAGCTGAGGTGGGAAGAAACAGGCTATAGAAGAATAGCCTAGGTGGACTTTTAAGTCTTAGCTCTTTCAAAGTCCCTTCCAATTCAAAGTCAATCTTATTCACTAATTTATGGTTTTACTTTATTTGGGCCCAGATTTTTGAATATGATTTGATGATTTATTTAAATTATATAAAGTGAACATGCATGGTAGATTTCAAAACCAATAAAAATTTATTACCAGTAGGAGATACAGAGAGGAACTATTAGTCACTCTGGGTCCTGCCTAAAGAATCTTCATCCCATTATGTTTTCATCCCATTATGTCCCTAGACTTTTCTTATTTGACATGAAAAGGCTCTACTGCTGTATCACCCCCTTGGAAATGGTATCTAGTTTTTTTCCTACTGTAAGTTAAAGGAAAAGTCTTTGTAATAGTAAGAAACTTCCCTTCAACAAGCTGTTTGATTGTAGTGAGTGAAAAAAATCATCAACATCATTGTAGTGAGTGAAAAAAATCATCAACAATGGAGCAGAATGTTTGAAAGCAGGAATGACCTAGAAAAGAAGTGAGCAATATAGCCATTGCTAGAGTATTTGATGGGTTCCCTTCCTCAGAAGGTATGACTGATGTTTAGGGAAGCCACATAAATAAAACTTCAAGCACTTGCTTCTCCTATAGTAAGTTTTAGAAGACTTTCTGTGTCATAAGTTATACTAATTGAAAAATAAAACTAAGGAAATTTGGGGTATTTCCTGCTTTGTGCCTTGAGACCCCTCTTCCTTCAAGCTGCAAATTATAGAGATGTCTGCTCTTTTCTCATAGTTTTATACCTATAAACTACACTGTCAACTTACATTGTATGCTATCACTTACCACAATGAACTACATTCTGCCACATTGGATAAAAATGATAATCATTTCAATTATGTATCAGCACAATGCAATAATGAGGTAATAACAAGACTTCAGTACCTTCCCTGCATGCTAAACAATTGATTGCAGTCATAGACACATTGCCTGTTTGGCCCTCCTGGATGGAGTCAGAAGTTTATGCTCCATTACAAAGAGGACTTCCAGCAGGCTGTGGAATATACTTGTATGTACACCTATTGTGAGTTTCCAGAACTTTTTCTTGAAGCTTGCACATCATTCTCTGGATTATTCTCTTGTAAAACTCTCTAGGGGCTTCTGATGTGTCAGGGCAATAAATTCATTCCAAGACAGCATTTGGGATATCATGAGAGACCTTCTGAACAAAAACAGAATACCCCATAATCAACACTACCTGGAGATTTGGAGATTAACTTGTCTAGCCTCATAAGATGTTCACATCAATTTCCCCTGATGTATCAGCCCCATCTGTATAAAAGTTATTTGTCTGAACCAAGACAGAGATTAAGTCTAGCAGGCTGGAACATTTTTATCCCAAATGAAAGCAAGATGTGATCATGTGTAATAGCCATATCATTAAAAGGGCACACTCCCCATGGTGTTATTATAACCATTTGTTCTAACAGAAACTCTGTTGTTGTTTTTTTTTCCTTAAGTTTCTTTGTTGCTTAATTGGTGAAGGTTGATTTTTATCAAATATGTGATTGTTTTTATCCAATTTGTGTCATCTGAAAGTTTCTATTTAGAAATTCTAAGACAGTGGTGAGGAGTTCTGGCCTTAATGCATTTATCAGTGTTGGATTATTAATATTAATTTGAAGATAAATATTACTACGGTTTTCACATCATGTTTTTCTAAATATTGAAATGTTTGATTTCTGTTGGAGTTTTAGTCTATGCCTCCATCTAGAAATGATGCAGGTTACCCCTTCCTTCAAAAGTTTAGAGTAGTAAAGCATTAGCGGCTCAGTGGTCTGACTCTTTGTGACCCCATGGACTGTAGCCCGCCAGGCTCCTCCATCCATGGGATTCTCCAGGCAAGAATACTGGAGTGGGGTGCCATTTCCTCTCAATAGAGTAGGAAAGCCACCTGCAAGTCATATCTGAGAGTTTTACTATTGTAATCATCTGTTTTACTATTTTTTCTTCTTCTTCTTTTAGTGTCAACCAAACCAAGACCCCACAGTGATGAATATTCAAAGAAGATTCCTCCTCCCAAACCAAAACGGAACCCAAACACTCAGCTCAGTACATCTTTTGACGAAACGTATATCAAAAAGCACGGACCCAGGAGGACCTCACTCCCGCGGGACTCCTCGCTCTGCCAGGTCAGCAGCCCCGCAGGGGACCCCGAGGAGGAGGAGCCCGTGTACATTGAGATGGTGGGGAACATTCTCAGAGACTTCCGGAAGGACGATGAGGACCAGAGTGAGGCCGTCTACGAAGAAATGAAATACCCCATTTTTGACGATCTAGGCCAAGACTCAAAATGTGACCTCGACCATCACAGCTGTTCTTCGCAGTGTGCTACTCCCACGGTGCCTGACCTGGACTTGGCCAAGTCCTCAGTGCCATGTACTCCAAAGGGTTTGCTCTGTGACATCCCCCCGCCCTTTCCCAACCTGCTGTCTCATAGACCCCCGCTGCTGGTGTTCCCCCCGGCCCCGGTGCAGTGCTCGCCCAACTCGGATGAGTCTCCGCTCACCCCTCTGGAGGTCACCAAGCTTCCGGTGTTGGAAAACGTGTCTTATATGAAACAGCAGGCCGGGGCCTCTCCATCCTCCTTGCCATCGCATGCCTCCGGCCACGCGAAGCTGGAGAAAGACCAGGCTGGAGCCCTGGGGCCGGTTCCCGCCACCTCCGTGCTCTCCTCGTCCCCTCCCCCGCCCTCCACTCTGTACCGAACGCAGTCTCCGCACGGCTACCCCAAGAGTCACTCCGCTTCCCCGTCGCCTGTCAGCATGGGCAGGTCCCTGACCCCGCTCAGCCTCAAAAGGCCCCCGCCCTACGACGCCGTGCATTCGGGCAGCCTTTCCAGGAGCTCGCCATCAGTGCCTCACTCCACCCCCAGACCGGTGTCAGACGGGAGCAAGATGGTCAACGCCGCGGTCAATACCTACGGCTCGGCTCCGAGCGGCTCCCGGTCCAGAACCCCCACGAGTCCTTTGGAAGAGTTAACCAGCCTCTTTACCTCGGGGCGCAGCCTGCTGAGGAAGTCGTCCAGCGGCCGCCGCTCTAAAGAACCTGCAGAGAGTAAGTGCACAGACACTGTCCTTTGTGACTTGAGTGCAAGGAAGCCCTTGATGTACAGATCAGGCACGTGGTATGTGAACTTTTGGGGGCTTCCCAGGTGGCTCAGTGGTAAAGAATCCGACTGCAAATGAAGGAGACTCGGGTTTGATCCCTGGGTCGGGAAGAGCACCTGGAGAAGGACATGGCAACCCACTCCAGTATTCATGCCCGGGAAAGCCCATGAACAGAGGAGCCTGGTGGGCTACAGTCCAGGGGGTCGCAGAGGACAGGACTTAGCGACACAGCAACAAAGTGAGCTTTGGTATTTTTAGTTGAAAGCTCAAGATGCGTGATTTTATTTTCACCATACCAAAGGAAATATTGCCTTCTTACAGGTCCTTAAAAGTGAAAGACAGAGGCAGGGCCGTGAGTCAGAGAGATGAACATGCGGGTTTTGAGGATGGGGGAGGGGGCTGTGAGCCAAGAAATCAGGAAACCTCTAGAAGGTTGAAGAGTCCAGGGAACCCACTCTCTCCTAGACCTTCAGAAAGAAAGGGAGCCCAGCCGACAGGCTTGATTTCAATCATGTGAAACGCGTTTCAGACTTCTGTCTTCTAGAATTTCGAAGTAGTAAATTTGTGTCATTTTTTTAAGCCGCCAAAACAAAAACGGAACTAGTGTGTTCTGAAAGAACTGAAAGTGACGGTCTGCACAATATAACATGTTAGAAAGAGGAATCAGTTTTAAATTTAAAATGAAGTGTAAGATCTCAATTCTTAAGTAACCCCTGGAAATCTAACAAAACATTAGTATAAAAATTTTTAGGTACGTCTTGATTTGGCAGGAAATTATACATCCAAACATGGAATTGTTAAGTGTTAAAATTACCTTATATTAAAAACCTGCTTAAGCAAATCTGTATGAGAAAGTCTTTACTGGAAAGAGAGCAATTTGAATAGAATTATTACTTTTTTAAAAAACAACAAATTATTCTCTCAGCATACTCCATGTTGCTACATACTTACCTTCCTGCTAAACTAGACTAGGCTTGCTGTTTCCCTTTTAAAGCCCTTGGTAATTAGCATCTTATTCCTATGGTACTTTTCCTAGATCTATCAACACATAAATTACAGAAAGAGTGTTAGTGATAAATAGGTGGGGAACGTGATATTTACCACTGAATTTCAAAGACTAGGGATTGTCTCTATCTGAATGACTAATCCTTTTGTGAGATCCAAATCACTACGTAAAGATATTGTAAAGTCAAAACAGATCCCAGTTTTCTCAATGTTCACTTCATTAAATTACACTGTTTTCCTTTATTTAAAAATGTCTTAGGGCACCTAAGCTGAAAAGTAATCATTTATATCTCAAATGATGCCATCATAGGATTCCTAAAGAATGCACCAGCCAAAGCAGGAGACATAGTTTTGATGGGGAAGATCCCCTGGAGTGGGAAATGGCAACCCGCTCCACTGTTCTCACCTGGAAAATTCCCTGGATAGAGGAGTCTGGCAGGCTGCAGTTCCTGGGGTCAGGACTGAGCACACAGGCATTCATGCAGTTACACTGAGAAACTTCTTTAAAGGAAAAGAACTCTTCAGCATGTCTGATGAAGATGGTGATGAAATTTCATAGATGATTAATATTTATTAGTGGTTATAAGCAACTTTTATCTGTTTCCTCTTTAATCAGAAAGATTTATGAAAACCTTAACTTCTTACTGCCAGACACATTCACTACTGAGCGTTGTTTCCGCTTTGGCCCAGCCTCTTCATTCTTTCTGGAGCTACTTCTCTGCTCTTCCCGTAGCATTTTGGACATCTGTTGACCTGTGGGGCTCATCTTTGGTGTCTTGTCTTTTTGTCATGTCTTCAACTCCGGATGATTGATTTGGTTTAAACATAGATCTACTAAGGTTTTTGGAAAAAGGTGGAAAAAATTATGAAGAAGACTTTACTCTCAAAGTACATACTGGTTAGTATGAAATTAGTAGAAGTTTAATCCTAGAATAGGTGAAATTAGCCAGTGTTCTCCTTACCTACCAGTTTCTTTGGAGGTTTCTTAACAGCTCCAGCTGGCAGTTATACCAATCTGCTAGAAAAAGTATATGTAAAAAAAGTGATTAACTAATGAAGTTATATCAAGAAAAATCCATCTGTTAGAATCAGACTATGTGCTATATGTCACAGACTTTCCTATTCAACTCCAAAATGAGCTTTGTATGCTTCTAAAACCAAGCTTGTACATGGAAGAGTAATCTAGGCTCTTTATAGCTTTTTAGAGATCTGAGGATTAAATTCCTTTCCATATGTTATTAACTGTGCATCAGCTCTTCAGAGAAAGGTCATGCCATGAGTTATATCAATTCCAGTTACTTTATCATACGTAAGGGAGGAAAAATGCACATAGTATATCTAATGAGTAATCCAATGCCATTTTTTTTTTTTTTTTTTTGACTTAGGAAGAAAATACAAAAACACTGTCTGATGTTAACAAAATCACAGGGGCTCTCAGAATCGTCCTGTGATTCAAAATATAGATCCAAAAGTGTTGATAGCTGAGAGTTTACCTACAGTTACTGCTGCCCTCAGTGATACAATTATCTGCTTCCCTCTTGACAGCTAGGATTTGTAAACACTTGCCCATAGCACAGAGAGAAGATAAGTGATATGAAGTAGTATACCATTCATGACCCCTGAGTCACATTCTTTTTTTTTTTTTTTTGCATTTCAGAAATAAAAGTAAGACTCTATGCTCCATACCCCACTAAGTTTCACTAGAAATGTTCATTTTGCTAATATTCTGATATTCAATTCAATGAAAATATAATCTTTTGGCTTTAAAAATCTATGTCAAATAATTTATCCCTTCAACTCTTATTTTTAATAATCTCTAAAAGATACACCTATTTAATAATTTCATATCTTAAAGGCTTATAATTATTGATGGGGTTTGGGAAATAGAAAAGAGTTAAAATAAGACAGTAGTGTTAGACTATGAATCAATTTCATTTTGCTTCACAGTTTTCTAAATACAGCCTTCACATTAACTGAAGCATATTTTTCTAGGAAGCATTTTTTTAAACTCAGAAGCATGCTTTTCCTAGTAGATCTGGCATTATTTTGTTATTTAACTGTGCATAAGCATAGTAATGATAAATTTATGTAAACTGGTTCCTATTAGTATTTTTTAAATTTGTATAGTGCTGTGTGCTTAGTCGCTCAGTTGTATCCGACTCTTTGTGACCCCATGGACTGCAGCCCGCCAGGCCCCTGTGTTCATGGGGATTCTCCAGGCAAGAGTACTGGAGTGGATTGTCATGCCCTTCTCCAGGGGATCTTCCCAACCCAGAGATTTAACTCAGGTCTCCCGCATTGCAGACGGATTCTTTACCATCTGAGCCACTATATATCACCCGTATAGTGATAAAGAAGATAGCAAACATGTTAGAAGTGATTAACTTGTATTTTATTTTTGCACATTTCTTTGACTATATGAGAAGTAGGTGAAGTATTGCATTGGCCAAAAAATTTGAACAAACTTTTGGTCAACCCAATACAAATATGCTTTGTGGTGAATTTTCTACTTATCATTTTTATCTTCCTTTTACACATTCTTTTCTATATATCCTTTGATTGGAATCTAGAACACTTAGGTCATGAATAGGCCATTTTGTTTTAATAAATCAAAAGCCCTGAATCATAGAAACTATTAGCCAGAATCAAGTGAGAAAAAAAGAAAACTCTTTTATCCTCTCAAATAAATCTTTTAAAAATAAAGTTCAGCCTATGTTTAATATAAATGCATGAATGTATGTTCCTATGAAAATGTATGAGGCATAATGAAGGATATAATTAAATTTATGGTATACTTGAGGGACAAAATGCAATAGAAAAGTTAAAAGTGGAAAAGTGGAAAGAGAAGCATTAAAGAAAAAAAAAGAAACATGAAACAGCAAAAAGAAGCAATAAATTAAAAATACTGAGGCACCAAGAAACATACACAGAAAATGCACACATCAAGTCAAGTGGTCATATAAACAAATATAAGTGCCAACCAATAAAGCACATACAAAGGTACACAGAAAACCAGAGAAGAAACACCAAAACACAGTAGGGTCAACAAAAGATCAAAGAAAAAGAAAGATGCAAGCTCATTCTTCTGGTTTTGTTGCATGAGTGCTAAGTTGCTTCAGTCACGTTCAACTCTTTGTGACCTTCCAGACCTTAGCCCACCAGGCTCCTCTGTCCATAGGATTCTCTAGGCAAGAATACTGGACTGGGTTACCATGCCCTCCCCCAGGGAATCTTCCTGACACAGGGATTGGACCCACGTCTCTCACGTCTCCTGCATTTGCAAGCAGGTTCTTTACCACTACCACCACTGGGGGAGCCTATGAAAGCAAAAGTCACTCAGTCATGTCCGACCCTTTGTGACCCTATGGACTATACAGTCCATGGAATTCTCCAGGCCAGAATACTGGAGTGGGTAGCCTTTCCCTTCTCCAGGCGATCTTCCCAACCCAAGGATCACACCCAGGTCTCCAGCATTGCAAGTGGACTCTTTACCAGCTGAGCCATAAGGGAAGCCCAAGAATACTGGAGTGGGTAGCCTATCCCTTCTCCAGTGGATCTTCCTGAGACAGGAGTCAAACCAAGTAATCAATCCAATATCAATCAAGTCATATATATATATTTTTTTCCCACCCCTTTAATAAGACTCCCTTTTAAGACTTTTGGATGTTATGTTCAGTTCAGTTTAGTCGCTCAGTCGTGTCCAACTCTTCGCGACCCCATGAATTGCAGCACGCCAGGCCTCCCTGTCCATCACCAACTCCCGGAGTTCATCAGACTCA
>SJYT01013296.1:0-41864 GCA_006410635.1 Cephalophus harveyi | reverse complement strand
TCAGGCACTCTATCTATCAGATCTAGGCCCTTAAATCTATTCCTCACTTCCACTGTATAATCATAAGGGATTTGATTTAGGTCATACCTGAATGGTCTAGTGGTTTTCCCTACCTTCTTCAATTTAAGTCCAAATTTGGTAATAAGGAGTTCATGATCTGAGCCACAGTCAGCTCCTGGTCTTGTTTTTGTTGACTGTATAGAGCTTCTCCATCTTTGGCTCCATAGAATATAATCAATCTGATTTCAGTGTTGACCATTTGGTGATGTCCATGTGTAGAGTCTTCTCTTGTGTTGTTGGAAGAGGGTGTTTGCTATGACCAGTGCATTTTCTTGGCAAACTCTATTAGTCTTTGCCCTGCTTTATTCCTTATTCCAAGGCCAAATTTGCCTATTACTCCAGGTGTTTCTTGACTTCCTACTTTTTTACATGTTTACAATTATACATATGTCCTTTGGGTCTGATGACACACAGTTGGGAATCAGATGTAACTTTTGCCTTTCCACTCACTTTCTTAAACAACAACAACCCCAAACCATCAAACAAGCAAAATAAAACCAAGAAAGTACCCCATGCCCTCTATCTCCCATACACATGCCTTTTTCATTGTTTAAGTAGCTTGAGGTCAAGTGATTCCTAAAATATTAGGCATTGCAGGTAGAGCAACTGATCCAACTGACTCTTACTTATTTAATTAAAAAATAATTTTAAGTTAGAAAATGATTTGGGAAGGTTGTATGAGTATATTATCCCATTTTAAAGAAAAAGGAAGGGTATATGAATATCAGGGTGTTTATGATTCAGGGTCACTGTTGTGATTGTCACTGTGTGTGATGTGCTAACACTTGAGACGTGTCCAAGATGACTTGAACAAGGGAGGCCTCACACAGGGGGGCCATCATTGTCCTGTCATTTGTAGTAACAGTGACAGTCAGTATTGATAGATTGACTGTGATACTGAGGTCTCCTCCAGTGGGGCTGTTTGAGGTTGTAGAGCTCACTAGTCCTCTATAGCTCTGC
The DNA here is from genome assembly GCA_006410635.1 of Cephalophus harveyi. NCBI lineage: Eukaryota > Metazoa > Chordata > Mammalia > Artiodactyla > Bovidae > Cephalophus > Cephalophus harveyi. Next base: position 40,844 of record SJYT01013296.1, on the reverse strand, counting down.
TATTTAAATTCACTTAAATTCTTCTGTCTGTCTCTTGTGGTTTTCCTGCCTCCTCTGGCTTGCAGGTAGTTTTATTGATGCATCTGGCCTCTCTTCCCCTCCCCTTCTTCCCTCTTTTCCTTTTGCACTTTTCCTCATTGTATTATCATATTATTAATCAGTTTTGGACCAAGAAACCAGATATCCAAACTTGTCTGTGGAGCCTCTCATCGAACTTAAGTGTTTGACCTGCAATGTAGGGACTTTGTGACCTTTACTTTCAAAGGGCACATGAATCTTTGCTTAGTCTTGGATGAAGTTCTCAGATTCATGTCTGAGATGGTCCGGGGTGTCCACTTTCTGAGAACTCAGCTAGCCTGGGAAACATGAAACTAATGTTAATGTACACATTTTGTTTAGCCCATTGGAAATATTTTTTCCTAGTAAAATCTGGCAAGTACACCAGCTAAGGACTTTATTTTTCCCTCCTGTTTATTCCTACGGAAGTAGAGACTGACAAAGAGTGGGTTGGACAGAGAAGCTGAGGGGAAGTGTAGGGAAGAGAACCCAGGAGCCTGAATCTTGCATTTACTGTGGGGAATGGGTGAGCCTTCCGCCTGTTACTGCCCACTGCCCAGCATGCTGACTGTGAGCAGAACTTCCGCTTGCATGGTAACAAACAGCCACCTGGCCGGTGTTGAAGGGTGAAACCCAGAACCTCTGGAGCATACGGATCCTCCAAAGGCATTTAGGAGTGGAAAAGTACCCACCGGCCAATACAGGAGACATAAGGGAAGTGGGTTCAATCCCTAGATCAGGAAGAACCCCCTGGAGGAGGGCATAGCAATCCACTCTGTATTCTTGCCTGGAGAATCCCATGGACAGAGGAGCCTGGTGGGCTACAGTCCATGGGGTTGCAAAGAGTTGGACCCAGCTGAAGCAACTGAGCATGCATGCAGAACAGCTGAAGAGGTATCTGAGAATATAACAAGGAGGATTCCAGAAGGTCTGGCAAGATCGAGCCTATAGGTTCTGCTTAACTTCTTAATCTAAGCTTTACAGTCCTTGTCAGGTTCCTTTCCTGCTGTTTATTGATTGACCTCCTGCTCAGAGTCCCACACTGTGGTCTCAAACTGGTTTCTGCCTTAGCAAGACTCCTTCCAGTAGCTCAAAAGGAAAATTGAGCCCTCCTCTGGGTTATGACGATGTCCTCAGGCCAGGACTGTGGAGATGTGCTCCCAGGAATATCCTTAGGTAGCTCAAAGTACAGTGGGCAAAGAACCTCCTGCATTATTTTCACCTGCCTATAACTAAAAATACAGATTCCTGGGCTTTATCATAAATAGACCTGTTCAATGAAAAATTCTGGAGCTTGGGCCTGTGATATTGACTTTTTGGTAATCCTCAGTAATGTTTATGCCTGTACATGTGTGCTAAGTTGCTTCAGTCATGTCTAACTATTTGCAACCTCATAGACTCTAGCCCTCCAGGCTCCCCTGTCCATAGGATTCTCTGGACAAGAATACTGGAATGGGTTGCTATTCCTTTCTCTGGGAATATTTATGGCTAATATCCAACAATAACTCAGGGGTATATGGCTAAATATTGGCAACACTGTTTACTTGTGTGCAAGAGAAACCTGTAATACATTAATACTTTGAGTTCACTTTCTAATAAACACAGGAGGGGGAAAGGAAAGTGGGAGGGAGAAGTAAAAATCAGATAACATGAAATGAGTGAATATTGTTTTTCTTTCCTTAAGTGAGTTACCTTTTAGTTGACAGCTTGCAAAAAAAGACAGTCAGGGTCATTTGATTGAATCAGCAGGGACAACAATTTCACTACCTCCAGTTTCTTCTGGAGACCTTGAGAGTTTAACATTGTATCACGTAGTGCACCATGTGTGAAAAATATCCATTCTTGTTCTTAAAACCTTCTTAGTCATGCCAGGTATATGTCATTTCTTTCTTTTTTTTAACATTTTTATTGCAGTATAGTTGCTTTACAATGTTGTGTTAATTTCCATGTATTATACATACATTCCCTCTTTTTAAGATTTCCTTTGCATTTAAATCACCATAGAGCATCGAGTAGAGTTCCCTGTGCTATATGGTACTTAGGAGTGGTAAAGTACCCACCAGCCAATACAGGAAACATAAGGGAAATACAGGAAACATTAGATACCTATTTTATCGTAGTGTATATATGTCAATCCCAATCTCTCAATTCACCCCATCCCTTTCTTCCCCTTCTTGGTATCCATAAGTTTGTTCTCTACATCTGTATCTCTATTTCTGCTTTGCAAATAAGTTCATCTGTATGTGTCATTTCCTTCATCCGAATTTCTTGACTCTTAAATTTGAGAACCACTGTTAAGAACTGCTTCAGGAAGGAGTTGTTTCTGTTGGTTAGACAGTCAGGAGAATTTGAGACTCAGGCCAACAGCAGTCTTCACCCCAGAGATCTGTTTAGATGGGTCTAGACCATTCAATGGCACCCCACTCCAGCACTCTTGCCTGGAAAATCCCATGGGCGGAGAAGCCTGGTAGGATGTAGTCCATGGGGTCGCAAAGAGTCGGACACGACTCAGTGACTTCACTTTCACTTTTCACTTTCATGCATTGGAGAAGGAAATGGCAACCCACTTCAGTGTTCCTGCCTGGAGAATCCCAGGGATGGGGGAGCCTGGTGGGCTGCCTTCTATGGGGTTGCACAGAGTTGCACACGACGGAAGCGACTTAGCAGCAGCAGCAGCAGCAGTCACTCTGAAGGGATTTTCTGGACCCCAGGCCTCTGAGCTGTCCCTGAAGGACTGTGGTCTGCCCAGTGGGCCTCACAGTCACCTAAATGGCCTGGCAGAGAGACCATGAGCACTCATCTCAATGCCTTTAAGCACAGCTTAGGGATATTTTGGCATGTTTCTTTGGGCTGAGAGGTTTATAGTACTGAGCTACCAACTAGATGATTCATCTTCCAGGAATATAGGGCTTTTGCCCACACTTCCTTGCATCTTGCCCATAACTAAGCAGTATCTTGGTGGCTCAAGGCTGCCCCAAGAGGAGAAAAAACACTCCATGGAGAAAAAAAAAAAAAAAAAAAAATCAGCCAATGCCCAAAGGCAATGAGAGCCTTAGCATCACTCACCTAGAAAATGATCCAGTGAAACAAACAAAATCTCCTGAAGAGGCCCTTGTAAAATGCTTCTTGGCTTGACTTCTTTTCTCTTCAGATTTATGTTAATGTGTACTTGGCAGAATCAGACACCAGTCTTTAAACACACACACACACACACATGCAGTTTTTCAAGAACACACTGAACTATTTAATTATTATTATTTTTTAAAGCTAAACATTTTTTTCCAAGATGATGAGGTTAAATAATATATAAGTAAATTCCCTTGATTTTGAAAATGCATGTGACTCCTTGGCTAATTGGGACCATGACACTATCTGTTTACCTCATTCAGTTTCTCTTAGGATTGCAACATAGAATCACTGAAGAAGACATAATTTCATAAATAATTGCTCACCTTTCTGGGAGTAGACTGCAGCTGTCTTTGATTGATGCAGGCAGACATGTTTATTCCCTGTGTTTATGTTCTCTGGCTGCTGAATCTTTAAGTGCAATTTCTTGTCAGCAATTTAATCAGCAATTCTCTCCATTAAGAAGAACCCTCCCTGCTTTAGGCTTAAAAAATGCAGAAGCATTTTCAATTCAGACATAAAGCTAATCTAGTCTATTTTTTTAAAACCAGGATTTCCTTAGTTTGTATTCAGTATACTAGGACTGATTTCCTTTTCTTCTGTTGAATTATCTCAAACAGAAAATTCAGTTTCTGATTTGTATTTGATATCATGTGTTTTCAACAGTTTGACATCTATGAGAAATTAAATGGTAGGTAAAAGTAGAGTGAATATTCACTGGAAGGACTGTTGCTGAAGCACCAATAGTTTGGCCACCTGAGGTGGAAAGCTTGGAAAAGATCCTGATATTGGGAAAGACTGAGGGCAAAAGGAGAAGTAGGCAACAGATGGCTTGATAGCCTCACCAACTCAATGGACATGAATTCAGGGAAACTCCAGGAGATAATGGACAGAGGGGCTGTAGTCCATGCTGCAGCCCATGGGGTCACAAAGAGTTGGACATGATTTAGCAACTAAACAACAGCAGCAATAAATAAGGGTTTCTTATCAGTCACATAGTTCCTCACATGTGTCCTACATTTTCATATGATCTAGAAGGCTCGGCAGGGCCTGGACATCATAAGAGATGGTTTTCTTCTTGGCTGAACCATTTAAGACGCTTTGACACTTTGGATCAATCAGTTCATCTCTTAATGCCTTAGTTTTCTCACTTTTCAGATGAGACTATTAAGTGCTCAAACTGTGAATCTCTTTGGGCTCTGCTGTTTGATACATCTGTGGATTATTGAATGAGCTGTAGATCCCCAAACAAATGACCACTTCCTGCCTCTGAAGCTTTCTTTCTGATGCTATTTTCTCCTGAGGAAAGGATTCCTCCAGTAACTCCATAAAACAAAGTCTAATGCTTAGATCATGGCTTGCATCTTCATTGACTTTTTCTTATGCTATTGTCTAGAAATAATCTCTCTTTCAATTCTGGGAGCGCTGGCTCTATACATCTGTAATGGTATATGTCTTATTCTGACCTATTGTAAAGTTGTTTTTTTTTTTTTTCTGTTTTATTCCCCGTTAAGACATATGGCTAGGAAGATCAAGGGCCATACCTTTTCATCATTTTGTTTCATGTAGCACTTGGCTCAATGCCATCTTTCCCAAAGTTGATACAGAATAAGTATTTATTGAACTTGCTGAAATAATAGGCTTAGTGACTTGAGAGAGCTATTGAAGAAACAAAAGCCATAAGAGAAATGTTTGACTATTAAGTAAAAAAAAAAGAGAAAAAATCAGATTCTATGACTTAGAAAATTCCACACTGAAATCAATATAGTCATTCAGCCAAAAAGGAACTATGCTAAATGCTAAATTCATTGCTTCTGCACTTAAATATCCTATTTAAAAGAATGCCCATTTCATTCTAGGCAGATTTATTAGGGGAAAGATATAAAGATTATAGCCATAAAGCATTTAAATGTGGGTCATTTTGTAGATGTCAGATCATCACCAGTTCCTGTACAAATGGATAGCTGAGAAAAATTGATCACATCTCAACATTTGAAGATAGAGAGGTGCATTTTTCATGAAGAAATAACAGAGACTAACATCTTAAAGAAGGAATTCGAATTTGATTAACATTATGCATTATTGAACTCAAATAGTAAAGAAAGTAAGAACACATTCAGCTAAGTCATTTTACCTCCTCGGTGAAAAAGCACTGCATAAACCCAGGGAGTTATTATTATGGGACCACTGGTCTTACATGAGTGTGTTTCCAGGTAAGAATTTGTTTAAATTATAAAATATATGAAAAACTTTTTTTAAAAAATTTTCAGAGAGATCAATTTTCAGAATTCAATGAATGGATGGCAATTCTGAATTTAATGAAGTGTTTGTAGTGTTGCATGGTGTTTCTCAGCTGAAGCAAACTCATTATTGTTGCTAGTTGATGGGAGCTGGGTTAATTAAATGTTCCACTCATGGTAGAATAACCAATCAACTGAAGAATCTGGGCTATTGCTATTCCCAAATGAAAGGAGTAAAAATGCCATAAAGAATCTAAGAGGGGAGGAGGGAGGATTAGTAACATGGATTTGGAAGCAGAATATCCTGTCTAGCCAGATATACTCTGAACATATGAACTGAAAGGAAAAAATTCAAATACAGAAGTCTGGAATAGTCTTGTAACAATTGAAGGTAGAAAGGATACTTTCCCCAGATTTTCTTCTGGTCAAATTTCAGTTACATTCAAAAATATATCATTTTTTAAAATGTTTTACATCTGTGCCCTTGTTACAGATGGAACTGATATAATTAAATTGAGAAAGAAAAAGGATAGTAAAACTATAGAATCATAAAGTAAAGATTGGGGGTATCCGTGTATTGTCCAATCCTAGATCCACCCATGTTGCTATGGGTGGGTAATTCTAAAGTGGTCTCTGTTCTCATGACACAAATATGAAATCAATATTTCTAGGAACTTGGAAACTGGGAAAAGTTTTAGATGTTAGGAGCCCCCAACAGAAGGGTCAGAGCTGAAACAAAGCATTATTCTCTTTACATTATCAGATTCTGAATCTCAAAGTTACCTCTTTCATTTTTTGATTGATAAGTTATTAACTACTTATGATTAAGGACAAGAGAACTCTGTCAAAATGATGAAAGCCTTTTGTCAAAGAAACTTGACCAAGCTTTTACACAAAAGAACTTTCAAATCTAAGAAATTAAAACAGATTGCCTGAGAGTCGTCTGTCTTTGATTGATTGCTAATCTCACTCGAAGCCTGCAAAACTCACTTTGACTTCTAGACCATGCTTTGTTTGTGACCATTGAATATAAATGATAATAAAATTGTCCATCTATGTTTCAGAAAAATCAGCTAGATTCTACACCCAGCCATAGTACTCCATTTCCTTTTCATGGCCAAGACTTTCAAGTGAATGTTTACTTGCTGCCTTCATTTCCTGTCTCCCATCCCATCTTTCATTTCCTACAAGCTGGCTTCCTCTTCTGCTCACTCCAGAGTCACTAAGGGCTTCCTCACTGGCCTCTGGCTCTGGACCTTTCCTCTTTTGGACAAGGAAACATCACAGAACACTTGATATTCTTAATTCCTCCATCTGAGGGCATTCTTGGTTCTCATGCAATATGATGTCCATATTAACAATTAATTTTGAACTCTATCCATTCAGCTTCCTTTTTACCATTTCAACTAAATGGTCAGGACATAGTGGTAAGTTTTTTTTTTTTTTTCCCCAACACCTGAACAATTAGCACATTTTCTGGCACAGAGGACATTTTTGTCAATACACGTTCCTTGAATGATCGAATGACTGGCTAAATTGAATGAATGTGTGTCCAATCTCTACAATTGAATGATTCATTTTTGAGTGGAAAGAATATGTGTGTGCTGTGTGCTAAGTTGCATCCTACTCTTTGCAACCCCGTGGGCTATAGCCCGCCAGGCTCCTCTGTCCATTGGATTCTCCAAGCAAGAATACTGTAGTGGGTTGCCATTCCCTTCTGCAGGGGATCCTCCAGACCCAGGGATGAAACCTGGGTTTCTTGCACTGCAGGCAGATTCTTTACCATCTGAACCACCAGGGAAGTGAAGCACATTTATTATCTAATTTCCAGAAGATGATAAGGAGTTTTTGAATGAATCTTCATTTCTATACTTTCGTTTGTTCTTAAAAATCCTTTTGTTTGACCAACTTAAAAGCCATCTTGGTATAATGCAAGGTAAATGGGAGGGGGATCACTTAATGTATATAAATGGAAAAGAGACAGGAATCAGATATCATGGGGTCAAAAGATGAATTTATCACTGAACAGTTGTTCTTTCAGGGCAAGTCAAATCCTCCCAGTATTCACCCGGAATTTTTCATATTCACCTCAGAGGATCATTGTGTAAAATGAAAGAAAAATTGTGTTCTAGAAAAGACTTCATAAAATATAAATAGCTGTGGAGCTCTAAGGGCTGGTTGTTTGATTTTTAAATATCTGGGGGAAAATAAATATTTTATACAAAAAAAATGCAGCAAGGTCAAAATGAATTAAATTTTTAGGTAGTCCACTCTGTTCCCACAGCTCTCTTCAGTTCGGTTTGGGTAAAGGATCTGACATCTTAAGTGGATCCCACACCTGATGTAAAGGAGCATATAGCAGTCGGCAGAATGCTCCCTCTGGAGGCAAGTTGTTTCAGGCTTGCCAGATGATATCTAAGCCTGGAGGGTGGAGAGACATCACACCTGAGAGAGCACAGTTACCCTGACCCAAGAAAGAACAGTGCTGAGAACAAAGAGCTCTTCCTCATTGAAACAAGGGCAGAGAAACATGGCAACATGATTGTGAAAGATGCTTTCCTCACAAAGGCAAAAAATTCAGTATAACTGGGTTGTGGATGTGTTTTTCAAATGTAATGAATATTTTTCTTTTCCTGGTTATGAATTTAAAATAAAAATCTTGCTTCCAAAAAAAGTATAAATATTAATATTAACCAATAAATGAGTAGAAGCCAAAGACTCAAATTGTTTAATATAAAAAAAAACAAATTTAGTATGTAGATGGAGGACTGTTCGCAGGGTAATATGTGAAGTGTTGTTTCTAAGCAGATTCAGAAAGAATCTCTTTTCCTTCTAAAGTGATTGGTCAACATGCAAACGGATTTGAAGGTTAGCATTTGGAAAAAAAATCAGAATAAAAGCAATAAGAAATACAAATTTTGTATAAAAACATGTGTGCAACCACAGATAGAGGAATAATGCCAACCTCCTAAATACAGATTAACTAGCATCAGTAGGCAGAGCATGAGGTGACCATCCCTATACTTCTCATAAATGAAAGGCTACAGACACAAAAATAGCTGTCGAAGACTTCATTGTCGATTTTCTCATTTTATACTAACTTGCATGGCTTCCCTAGTAAAATCTTTATCCAGATGCTAATTAAGCAGAGGTTTGCTTTTCACATCAACTTTTAATATTTCCTCCACATAGCTAAATGAAACCTGCAGCGTGAGGCTCCTCTAGTTAAAAACAGTCCTGACCTACTTCCATGTGAAATCAATGGATGACTTAGAGAGACTCATGAGTAGCTGACGTTTAAGGAGGCCAGGCGTTCATCATCCGGGTTGCTGTAAAATGTATGTTTCCTTGGGCTTCAGCATTCTCTCCTTTTTTATTCATTTTAAAAGTCCTTCTAAGAATAGAGAGGACCGTGGAAGCTATTGAGTCAGAGAAGTGGAGCCAGACCTGCATTTTGTGCCCCTGGGAGATTTTGAGCTCCCGTGTCAGATACGTCTATAGTGGCTTCAAATTAGCAGAAACCCCTAGATCTGGGACTGAGGAAGGGAAAGAAAGGTCTAAAAGGCCCCCACTTGCACTCAAATATAATCCACAGAAAAGCAAAATCGAATCCACCAGAATAAGGTCTTCAGACACCCATGTTTCAATTTTGAAAGTAAGAATACAGGGTATATGACAAATCTTTTTGAAGACTAGTATGTTAAGGATCTGAATTGTAGGGCATGAAATAGGAACAGGAATGAAAACCAGCTAAGCAGAGGATCAATAGTCCCTTGGGGTATGGAAGAGCACAGTGGGTCTCCATCTGGAGAGGGACTTCTATGAAAGATCAGATAAGTTCCTGACAAGTGTTAACATGAAACCACAGAAGGGGTAACTGTGCAACCTGATGGAAGTGGAGGCTTGGCTGGCTTCACATAAATTCCAGAGTTCTAAGCTAGAATACTAAGCTAAAGTGGAGTGAGCTAGGAAAATTAATGGGAGAAGTAGTGTTCAGTGTACATATCTTTTACTTTCTTGGTTAAATTTATTCCTAAGCATTTCATTCTTTTCAGTGCTATTAATACACAGTGTTTTAACCATGTATACATATTGACTCAGTCTTTCATTCATTCAGTTCAGTTCAGTTCAGTCGCTCAGTCATGTCCGACTCTCTGTGACCCCATGAATCGCAGCATGCCAGGCCTCTCTGTCCATCACCAACTCCTGGAGTTCACTCAGACTCACGTCCATCGAGTCAGTGATGCCATCCAGCCATCTCATCTTCGGTCGTCCCCTTCTCCTCCTGCCCCCAATCACTCCCAGCATCAGAGTCTTTTCTAATGCGTCAGCTCTTCGCATGAGGTGGCCAGAGTACTGGAGTTTCAGCTTTAGCATCATTCCTTCCAAAGAAATCTCAGGGCTGATCTCCTTCAGAATGGACTGGTTGGATCTCCTTGCAGTCCAAGGGACTCTCAAGAGCCTTCTTCATTCATTCAGTTAATGCTTGTGAAATAGCTACTCTGTGCCAGGCACTATTCCACGTGCTGGCATGTCTATTTTGAAGTGTCAAACGATGCCTGCATGCTCATCGCCTCAGTCATGTCCAACTCTTTGTGACCTTATGAACTGTAGCCCGCCAGGCTCCTCAACCCTGGGATTCTCCAGGTAAGAATACCTTCCCTAAGTGTTGAACAATAAAACCTAATAATTCAAATGAAGATGAGGGACCCCGTTATTAAGGGAGAGGGCTCTTTTTGAGCGGAGCCTTGGCAATCAAAAACACATTTGGGGGACTTCCCTGGTGGTTCAGTGGTTAAAACTCCCCACTTCCAATGCAGGGGGCCTGGGTTCAATCGCTGGTTTGAGAACTAGATCCCACACACTGCAGCTAAGACCCGGCACAGCCAAATAAATAAACAACATATTGTTACAAAGACATAAATAGTAGAACTAAGCATTTAGAACTGAACATTTTAGAAAAAGGCTCTGTTTCTCTTTCCCTTGCCCCTGCATTGTGCATTCTGACCCTCCTGGCTTATGTCACAACAGGTCTTTAGGTTCTGAAGGTCATAAAGGCCTGGGCACTCTGGATTCACTCCAATGGACTGGCTCGGGTGACCCTCAGCAGATAAGTGGGTTTTGTTTGAGGCATAATCATGGCCTCATCTAAAGAATCTAGTATTGCAAATATTGCTCTCTCCTTATCCTCCTCCTAATCTTTTTCCTTTTTCCTTTTTTTTACTTATGAGTCTAACCCAGAACAATGGATATTGGAATTCCCTGAGGCCTTATTAACCATTCAAATTGGTTTTGGCTCAAAAATTCTGCTAGACAACTAGTGTCACAGTAATGAAGAGTATTGGTAACATCAGAAATAAGGAATGACATCCAGGTTTAAGAATTTTTTAATTTATTTCACAAAAACGAGAAAGGTACCTCTATTCCGGAGGCACATTGTGATTAAGGAGTTCATAGATGATTCATATGTATGTTTATGTGAAAGTGTGTGAAGATGTTGACCAGAGTTGAGAAAAGGGGACAGGTGACTGACTTAAGCATTGATGACCCAATTCAAAGATGTCTTTCTTGAATAAATGTATTGCTGGCCACAGGACTGAAGAGCCAGGCACTCCCACTGCCTCCAAGTTCCTTTGTTTTAGAGATCTTGGTAGATTTCATAACTGACTGTTTAGACCCACTCGTTTTCTCTCTCCCTGGGCTTCAAATTCCTGCAGCTGCTATGTTTTAAATTCACCAATAAAGAGTGAGCCCATAAAACCCTCAGCTCCACTCTCAACCCTAAACTGGTGATTTTTCTTTCGTGTGTGTGTGGTACCATAGGGCTTCCCAGGTGGCTCAGCGGATAAAGAACCCACCTGCCAAAGAAGGAGACATAAAAGATGAGGATTCGATTTTAGGTCAGAAGATCCCCTGGAGGAGGGCACGACAACCCACTCCAGTATTCTTACCTGGAGAATTCCATGGACAGAGAAGCCTGGTGGGCTACGGTCCATAGGGTAGCGTCAGACATGACCATAGCAACTTAGCCCCCACACTCTGCCATGTACTTTGAGGGACCTGTGAGCAATAAACTTTTTTTTTCTTTTCAAGGTTTCATGATGGTTTTCGGCTGAAGGTATCTTGCAATCATAGAGCCACAAGGGCTGGTACTATGAGGGACTGGTTACTATCAGTTCAGTTCAGTTCAGTCACTCAGTCGTGTCTGACTCTTTACGACCCCATGAATCGCAGCATGCCAGGCCTCCCTGTCCATCACCAACTCCCAGAGTTCACTCAGACTCACATCCGACTAGAAATCAGAGTCTTTTCCAATGAGTCAACTCTTCTCATGAGGTGGCCAAAGTACTGGAGTTTCAGCTTCAGCATCATTCCTTCCAAAGAAATCCCAGGACTGATCTCCTTCAGAATGGACTGGTTGGATCTCCTTGCAGTCCAAGGGACTCAGGGTGGTACAAAAGTAACTGCAGTTTCAGATTGTGAGTTATAAAACCATTATAACTAGGCTCAAACACATCTTAATTGATCAAAGTAGGAACCATTACAATCAACAAATTTTTGCCAAAGAGAAATAAGTTTGTTTACTCCTACAGCATAAAAATCCATACTTTGGGATTCGACAAAGTCTTGGAAATCATTTTATGCTTCCTGCTGGTTGTGGATGCAGTTTTTCCTACAAAAAGTTGCGATGCTCAAAGAAGTGCTAAGTCAGCTGGTGAGAGGTCAGGTGAAAATGGCAGATGAAGCAAAACTTTGTAGCCCAATTCGTTCAACTTTTGAAGTGTTGGTTGTGCTATGTGTGGTCAGGTGTTGTCCTGGAGAAGAATTGGGCCCATTCTGTTGACCAGTGCCAGCTGCCAGCATTGCAATTTTCGGTGAATCTCACTGATTTGCTGAGCATACTTCTCAGGTGTTAATGTTTCACTGGGATTCAGAAAGCTGTAGTGCAGAAGACCACCAAACAGTGATCATAATCATTTTTTTCTTGTAAATTTGGCTTCGGGAAGGGCTTTGGAGCATCTTCTTGGTCCAGCCACTGAGCCATTTGTCATATACAGTCCACTTTCTGTTGCAAGTCACAATCCAATTGAGAAATGGTTTGTCGTCGTTGCATAGAATAAGAGAAGATGATGCTTCAAAACAACACTTTTTTTGATTTGCAGTCAGCTCATGAGGCACCCATTTATCGAACTTTTTCACCAAAGTTGTTGCTTTGGTGAAAGCAACAACTTGCTTCAAATGCCGAATGACCACAGAATGGTCAACATTGAGCTCTTTAGCAACTTTTCATGTAGCTGTAAGAAGATCAGCTTTGATCATTGCTCTCAGTTAGTCATTGTCAACTTCTAATGGCCAGCCAATATGCTTCTCATCTTCAAGACTCTTGTCTCCTAGACAAAACTTCTTGAACCACCACTGCGCTGTGTTCATTAGTAGTTCCTGGGCCAAATGTGTTGTTAATGTTGCAAATTGTCTTTGCTGCTTTAAGACCCATTTTGAACCTGAATAAGAAAACCACTTGAATTTGCTTTTTGTCTAACATCATTTCTACAGTCTAAAATAAATATAAAATAAACAACAAGTACTAAGTTATTAGCAAAAAAAAATAAAGCAAGAAATATACATTGAATTGATATGAAATAACTATGTTTATTTAAGCATAGTATCAAACTGCAAGGTACAACAATGCAAAACCACAATTATTTTTGCACTAACCGATTAGATTGGCTGAAACTGGAACAAAATAGAAAGAAAGGGAGTTGGGGAAGGAAGGAAGGAATGAAGGGAGGGAGAGAGAAAGGAAGAGAGGGAAAGAGAGAAACTGATAAATGCAATGATGTTGCCACAGGAAAATTCCAGAGAAGAATTTTTATATCTTACTTTTCTTGGCTTCAAAAAGAACAAGTGGAGAAGAAAATCATTGATTTTCTACTCTTGCTGTTAGACCATGAATCACACAGTAGGTACTCAATAAAAAATTTGCTCGGTCTTAGAAATGATCTTATTTAATTACATATAACAGACAAACTAAAATACAAAGAGGTTCAATTCAGTTCAGTTCAGTCACACAGTCATGTCCAACTCTTTGCAACCCCATGGACTGCAGCACACCAAGCTTCCCCATCCATCACCAACTTCCAGAACTTTCTCAAACTCATGTCCATCGAGTCAGTGATGCCATCCAACCATCTCATCCTCTGTCGTCCCTTTCTCCTCCTGCCTTCAATCTTTCCCAGCGTCAGAGTCTTTTCCAATGAGTCAGTTCTTCACATCAGGTGGCCAAAGTATTGGAGCTTCAGCTTCAGCTTCACCATCCAATTAATATTCAGGACTGATTTCCTTTAGGATTGACTGGTTTGATCTCCTTGCAGTCCAAGGGACTCTCAAGTGTCTTCTCCAACACCACAATTCAAAAGCATTAATTACTTGAGCAAAGATTTAATGTTGTATAGAAAAATAATCTGAAAAGAATTTCAGCTTTTTTCTGTGTCCTCTAAATATTAAGGAAGCAACAGTTACATATATTTCTACTAGTTTACTTCTAGCATACTTCATCTTCTTGACTAACTACATTAAAAATAACGTTTGAGTGGGGAAAATCAAACCTAGATAACTGATAATATCCACAAACAAGTTTTTTTTCTCTTTTCAAATTTATATGTATATTTTTCCCAAGAATATGATGCAAGATTATTCGATGTTTCCCAAACACAATTTCTCTCTGTGTGTTTATCTAAAGACTCTGTGATTTAAAATCAAGAATGTACAATATACATTCATTTCTGTATCCATCTTATATTATCCTTAAAAAGATTGCTATTCCTACCATGCTCTTCTTATGAAACTTTAAGAGCTAACTCCTTTATCCCCCAAATATGGCTATTAGTAGCTGTGATTTCAACAATACTCTTGCATTTATTTTTATAGAAATTAATTATTACATTTTTTGATGAAGTGATTATTCTTCATGCCATCTAATGTTTGCTTCAGAAATATTTATGAATGTATTTTCAGAATTATACCTTTTAGGAAGAATAGAAATTATATTTTTCTCTTCTCATGCATTAATATTTTTATTGCCTGAATGCCTCTGTTACTTTAAAAGAAGACTGAAGCATTTTTCCATCTGCCTGTTAAAATGATTTGAGTCTTAATTAAAGTCATTTGCACCTGTGCATATATTCAGCTACCCACACATCTCCCACCTACTAGTGAAAAAGCTTGTATCTCCTTCAAATATAAAAAAGGGAACTCTGATCTTTAAAAAAATCATAGAAAACAGACAACACTGAGAAGTAAGTTATGATGATTTTGGATATCTTCAATTGATGACTTTTTAATCTTTTAATATTGTTCAGCGGGTGATATAAAAAAGTTGGTTGTATTCCTTAAATTGCTGGTTTCTGTGTCATTTATAAGGCAGCCTAGCTGAAAAAGTCAAGTAAAGGAATAAAAATTCAGCAACAAATTTCTCACCCACTCGCTGGTTGCTTGTATGTGTTGTTAGCTTTGGCAGTTCAATCTTTCCTTATTTATAAAGATAGGAAATAATCATAACTGAAAGGGAGAAAGAGAGAAAGAAAAGGAAATAAAGGACAGAAGAAAGATATTTTAAAAAAAAATAGGAATCATCTAAAAACTTGATGTGATCAAATATTTTTCTCCACCTACAAATTTTTTCCAAAGAATTCTAATAAATATAAAACAGATGTGTCTTTATTCTAGCTCTTTTTCATTTCTCTTGGGTAAAGAAGAATAATGAAAATGCTTTCAGTCAAAATAGGTGAAACTGGGGAAATAAAGGACCAAACTAGTCTACAAAAAGAATGCTCCTGCTGCTGTTTAGTCCCTTAGTCATCTCTGACCTTTTGCAATCCCCTGGACTGTAGCCCACCAGTTTCCTTTGTCCATGGGATGATCCAGGGAAGAATAGTGGAGTTGGTTGCCATTTCCTTCTCCAGGGCATCTTTCCTACCCAGGGACCGAACCTGCATCTCCTGTACCAGTAGGCCAATTCTTCACCACTGAGTCACCTGGGAAGCTCACAAAAAGAATAGTGGAAAGTATATTAAATGTTGCTTTAAAAACGAACAAACATTCAGTTAAGTATAGAATAGTGATTTTGAACCCCAGCTTCACTTTCAAAATTCTTGGGGAGCTTTTAAAAATGATTACGTTCTTAGCCTCACACTCAGTGATGATTTAATTGTGGCCCAGGCATGGATACTTTTTGAAGTCTCTCCAAGAGTGTCCAACAGGCAGTCAGGATTGAAACCTGCAGTATAGAGAATATTCTTTATTTATCAATAGACTCCTAAACCTGAGTTCAGATGCCTCATTTAAAGACAAGCAAATAGGCTCAGAGGGGAAAGTGATCTGCTCAAGGCCTCACAGTTAATTAGGGACTTAGTTTGAACTAGTCCTCAGGGTCTCATAATCCCAAAGACAACTCAGTTTATACTGTAAAATGGTGTGGCTGAGACTTCCCAGATCATGACATTAAGAGCTATGAACCCTCTGTACTTGGTTTCCAAATTGCTGGTATGAATCCAGGCACTGCATTATTAGTACAGATTTTATATCTTCCAACAACATTCAGGCCATTTCTCTAAAAATGTGATAATAACCCATGTAACAGAAACTTCCCAAATGTCTAATAGTAATTTCCTGTGCACATTAACTCAGTCTTGAGGACGCATAAAAATGTTCTATATTACAAAAGTCCTCCCAGTCTTCCTATGTCTGGTAACAGAGTTTGGCTTGGATCTTTCTAGTCATTCATTTTTTCTATTGTTCAAAGGGTTATTCTGACCTAACCACTTAAAAATAAAAACAAAAATGGTAGATGCATGAATAGAATTCTACATTTTTTCTTTCTTGTACCAGTAAAAGTTAATGTGGTAGGTATTGCATCCAGTAGGTAACTGGTCTACTTTCTCCCAGTGGCCTTAATGAGCAGCGGTTCTGCTCATAAGGCCACATCCTCTTGAACATCTCATAAAGGGCATTTCAAATTGCAGCCATGGTTTCTTTATTCTACTCTTCCCATTGTTACTTCTGATTGGCCTTGGCATCATTTCTTCCACATTTTGGCTGTGCGATTCTTCATGCTGTCAGCAGCACCTAAGGATATTTTGTATGTGAGACCTCCCCTCTTTTGTTGTATACTAAGGTATCATTAATTAATTTGAAACGTCGCTTTAAAACAAGCCAAGATCATATTTTAAGAATATTATTCTTCAGTAGTGGGTCATTATCATCAAGTAGCATTTTTGTAATGTATTTCAGTGCACATGAACCCTGCTGCTGCTGCTGCTAAGTCACTTCAGTCGTGTCCGACTCTGTGTGACCCCATAGATGGCAGCCCACCAGGCTCCCCCATCCTGGGGATTCTCCAGGCAAGAACACTGGAGTGGGTCACATGAACCCTATTTCACTTTAAACCGAGGAAACAAGTGCATGATTTTGGACTCTTTTTTTCCACTGAATTTCGGACTCAGAAGGCATCTGAGAAATGCTGTGGTCTAAATCCTTTATTTGAGACATGAATTCATAGAAGCAGGGAAAGTAAAATAGCATACCTACCTAATGTCACCTTGATGATGGCAGAACCATTGCCTAGGTCAAGTTTCCCAAATAGTTGCTGCTACTGCTAAGTCGCTTCAGTCGTGTCCAACTCTGTGCAACCCCACAGATGGAAGCTCACCAGGCTCCCCCATCCTTGGGATTCTCCAGGCAAGAACACTGGAGTGGGTTGCCATTTCCTTCTCCAATGCATGAAAGTGAAAAGTGAAAGGAAAGTCGCTCAGTCGTGTCCGACTCTGTGCGACCCCATGGACTACAGCCTACCAGGCTCCTCTGTCCATGGGATTTTCCAGGCAAGAGTACTGGAGTGGGGTGCCATTGCCTTCTCCGTCCCAAATAGTTAAATCCGCAAATCTCTTTTCTATGCCAGCCTCTATTCCGCACGACTGTGACTAGGATGGTAGGAGGAGAAAAATGTAAAGCTAACATATGTTCGTGTCCCTGTGGCCTCCTTTCTGCAAAAAAGATTCTTTTTTGGATTGTTGGCTCTATGGTAATGTGCCGCCTTGTGTCCTACTTAAGCTGACACTGCTCTCAGGTCTTCTCTAGCTGCATATGATTTGGGACTTTGCCAAAGGATATAGATAGCTTAAAACATCCTAAGCCAAAATCTGTGACTGATCCAGGTTTAAAGATCTTATAACCCTAGAACTCTGTATTTTAGAATTGTCAAATATTTTAGTATTCCCTTTGTCCTCTAAGAGATTTTATTGGTAGCTCCTCTATCCAATATGTGAAGAACTGGATGTAGAGGGAACTCAGCTGAGCTGCAGTCCTGTCAGATTTTAAATGGGGAGGAAGAACGGAAAGACCTCCATTGACATTATGGGTGCCATAGAGAGCTGTGGGCATAAATATTTAATGTAGTAAATTGTAGAGAGATATTTGCATTTTATGCACTATTCTGAAGTAAAAAGGATTGTTGAACAATAAGGACACTTTCTGTAATTATGTTTCATTTTTAATATGCAGAGAATTGACTCTGGGTTCAGAGTAGTTATTTAATGAAATCTCAAAGTAACCTTGTCTGGTATTTCTCTCTTTATATCTTGACATCAGATTAAGAGCAGACAATGAGGTTGATATAAAAAAAAAAAAAGATTATCTTGTCATTGAACTGATGATATATTTTGAATTAAAAAATGATCTTCATCAGGTAGATAGTCACAAATGCATCTGCATTGAATGCAAACTCTAAAATTTGTTTATAAAAAATAGGCAACAAAATATGTTTCTGCATCTTTGTATCTATGTCTGTACAATTCAATGAAAAAGATGTTTAAGAAGTTGGTGACATCAGAATGCTAAGATAGTGATCTCTTGAGTTCTGGGGATTTCCTATACCCAGAGATAAGATGGTGCTGATTATAAGCCACTGACCTGTGAGAACTCCTTACACATTGTTCTTTGGGTTCTTGCACACTTCTCCTGGAGAATCTTCCTTTAATATTGATGGCATCACCATTACTCTTCTCAAAAATAAATACAAACTCTGAAGGCTGTCACTCAAAACCCTCCTTACTTCTTCTTTTCTATGTAAATTCAGGCCCCATTCTTTCCTAATATAAGGCCTCTCTAGACAGATTAAACTTATTATAGAACCCAAAACATTGTTCTTGTCTACCCTTTGTTGAAAGTATTTGCTTGGGCTATTTTGTCAGACTGAAAGTTTGTTGTTAGACAGGATCAGTTTTGGGGAGGGTAGCCCCAAGGTAAAAGCCTGGAAGCCAGCTTGGGGCTATTAACACAAGAAGTTCAGGGGTTCAATGTGTGTGGGAAAGTTCTAGAAGGAGAGGATGGAGGTTCAGGATGGACACAGGCTCTTGGCCTCCTGGACCCCTTGCCCTATGGTGAGAGTGCAACAGGGGAGAATCAGAATGAGATCCTCCAAGGAGTAGTGCCCAGGACAGAGGCCCTGGTTGCCCAGGGCTAAGGGTGACACTGTCTTTATTTAAATCTGCTCCAAATAAAAGACATAGGATGCAATGATATTAACATGTTAATAACATGATGGTATTTGAGATGTGGAAGTGTCCTTCAAAGTGAATTTATATTGCATAGTGCATGCATGCTCAGTTACTCAGTCATGTACAACTCTTTGCAACCCTATGTACTATCGTCCACCAGGCTCTTCTGTCCATGGGATATCCCAAGCAAGAATACTGGAGTGGGTTGCCATTTCCTCCTCCAAGGGATCTTTCCAACCTTGGGATCAAACTCAGGTCTTCTGCATTGACAGCCAGATTTTTTTTTTTTTTTTTAAACCACTGAGCTCCCTGGGAAGCCTATTATTATATTGACCAGGGCTTTATGGTTGAGTGATAAATATGGGCTTCTACTGATCATATTCACAGCCTACACTTCCTCTGTGGCGGATAAGAAAGACAGTGATTGCCTTCATGAATAACTCTCATTGAACAAAGCAGGCCGCAGCATTGGCTGAAGTTCAGTTCAGTTCAGTCGCTCAGTCGTGTCTGACTCTTTCAACCCCATGAATCACAGCACGCCAGGCCTCCCTGTCCATCACCAACTCCCAGAGTTCACTCAGACTCACGTCCATCAAGTCAGTGATGCCATCCAGCCATCTCATCCTCTGTCGTCCCCTTCTCCTCCTGCCCCCAATCCCTCCCAGCATCAGAGTCTTTTCCAATGAGTCAACTCTTCGCATGAGGTGGCCAAAGTACAAAAGTGGGTTATCCTAGACTAAATCCAGTCTACTCCATGGCTCAAATGACCACATTAGAAAGCAAACTTAATCTCCCCCATATGACCTTTCTTACAGGTGGGCCTCCTCCTTCAGGCTCCCATGTGGCACCCAAAGGTTCAGCTTTAGCATCATTCCTTCCAAAAAAATTCCAGGGCTGATCTTCAGAATGGATTGGTTGGATCTCCTTGCAGTCGAAGGGACTCTCAAGAGTCTTCTTTGACACCACAGTTCAAAAGCATCAATTCTTTGGCACTCAGCCTTCTTCACAATAAACTGTGGAAAATTCTGAAAGAGATGGGAATACCAGACCACCTGACCTGCCTCTTGAGAAATCTGTATGCAAGTCAGGAAGCAACAGTTAGAACTGGACATGGAACAACAGACTGGTTTCAAATAGGAAAAGGAGTACGTCATGGCTGTATATTGTCATGCTGCTTATTTAACTTCTATGCAGAGTACTTCATGAGAAACGCTGGATTGGAAGAAACACAAGCTGGAATCAAGATTGCTGGGAGAAATAACAATAACCTCTGATATGCAGATGACACCACCCTTATGGCAGAATGTGAAGAGGAGCTAAAAAGCCTCTTGATGAAAGTGAAAGAGGAGAGTGTGCATGCATCCCTGGTGTCTCGTCCTCTTCTTACGAAGAAGATCCCAGTCATATTGAATTGGGATCCCACTCTTATGACCTCATTACCTTAATTATCTATTTAAAGACTGAATCTCCAAAGATAGTTACATTCAGTGTTAAGCTTCAGCAAATGAATTGAGGTCAGGAGAGGACATTGGAGAAGACCCTGATGCTGGGAAAGATTGAAGGTAGGAGGAAAAGGGGATGACAAAGGATGAGATGGTTGGATGGCATCACCAACTCAATGGACATGGTCTAAACAAACTCCATGAGTTGGTGAAGGACAGGGAGGGCTGGCATGCTACAGTCCGTGGGGTTGCAAAGAGTCAGACAAGACTTAGCAAATGAACAACAATAACACAGGAGGACACAGCCCGGGTTCATAGCTGTGGGAGTAGAAAAGAGATGGAAAAAAGTAAATAACTGGAAATTTCAATTACAAACCAGAGTTTAAGTTTTTCTCTAAAAATGTGTTATAGGATGAGATTGTATCTAAATTTCTACTTCATCTTTACCAGCAACAGACTGTCTGGGGACCACCCGTGAATTTTCTAGAGTGCCTTCTATGAGGCTGAAGAAGCCATGAGATTTTTTTTCTGGAATAGGGGAAAACAAGCAAGCAAGCAAACAAATGCTCTAAAAAATAAGTTCAAGAAACTTTGCAGATTATATCAGCCTCCTAGACAGGGACAGTGTACAAAATTTTGTTAAAAGACTTGAAGAAATCTTAAGAGAGCAAAGCTATTTAACACTGTTTAGCCCAACATTTTCCCAACTTATTTAACTGTTGAAACATTTTGTTAATAATACCTAGAGTATATTAAGAGTTGTAGGTGTTTATGGCATGCAGAATTTGTGTTTCACCTGTGTGAACACATTTGTTGACAGAGTCTGAGGTTTCAGCAAGCTGGTTGGTGTTGGGATGCAGAGAGAGGAGGAGCTGAGCTAGAAGCAAATTTTTAGAATATGTTGTAGATGGAAATGAAATCTAGGCTAGGGTAACATTGTATCACTCAAATAGGAAAAATCTGGCAAGAGCCACTCAAAACCCTAATTTCCGTGAAACCCTAATTTCTCCCTCTTCAGATTTTTTTTTTTCAATCAAGGACAAAGAATTAATTAGAAGACTAGGCATCAGTCCCTCCTCTAAGCTGCAACTAGCATAATATTTTATGTCTTTATATATATATATATATATATATATATATATAGAGAGAGAGAGAGAGAGAGAGAGAGAGTCTATCCCTATAAAAAAATGTTCAATTGTTTTCCTTTGCTCTCAAAATTTGCAGTGAAGCTCTTTCCCCCAGGAGATCTTGCATATCTGATCCAAGTTTCTCTCTCCACCTCACTTAGTATTGGGCTGGTCAAAGACTTTCTTCAAGTTTCCCATACTATCTATGGAAAAACCTAAGCCAACCTTTTGACCAACCCAACAGCTCTCACATCTTCTCCTCTCTGCTCTAGCTATGCAGACCTTCCTTCCCTCTTTCAACTTGCATGGATACTGGACAGTTAGTTTACCCTGGGCTACAAAACTCATCTAGCCCATCCTCATCCGTCCTTTACCACTTCTTGAATCACTATTCAATCAAGATTTCTTGATCACTCTACTAAGAAAACGTGATGTCAGGCCCTTTCTCTAGACCCCACCATCTCTCCTTGTTCATACCCGAACTCAGATACCACCTGTATTAGTTCATGTAATTTCTCTCTCTCTCTCTTAGAGTTGGAGCCCCATATGGGTAGAGGTCATGGTGTTTTAGTTCGCAGTCCTTTTCTCTCACTGTCACAGTGCCTGGCATGAAAATGTCTATACAGACGGAGCAAGACATGTACATTTCATCATTGATTGAGCAAAATAAGGAAAAATATGTACTTTACTTGCCACTTTTTTCAAAGCAATCCAAAAAATATTTCAGAGTGAAATGGTCAAACCAGTCTTAGAAAATCGCACTTTCTTTGACTTTCTGACTTGTTTCAGTGTAACTGATAAATATCTCTTTATAGCTATGGTTTACTAATACAATCTACATTCCATCTGAAAACTACTGTTAACTTCTTTATTACTTGAATGTTGATATCAGAAGCTGAGTTGTTTGTGCATGCTTCCTGTCTGACTCCTTGCCACCCTATATGGACTGTAGCCTGCCAGACTCCTCTGTCCACGGAATTTTCCAGGCAAGAATACTGGGATGAGTTGCCATGCCCTCCTCCAGGGGATCTTTCCAACTCAGGGATCGAATCTGAATCTCTTGTGTCTCCTGCGCAGGTGGATTCTTTACTACTAGCACCACCTGGAAAGCCCTGAGTTGTTTGTAATCTATACTATTTAGATTGACAACTGATTTCTCCCAAATATCGTCAGTGGATTTTCTATTTATACAATCTCCAAATTTCTGAAAAGAAAATTATTGATTCTTTTTAAATAAGGTAAATAATCCTCCTTATGGGAATCCAAGCAAAAGAAAACTAAACAAAGCCGCACTGGTGGGCTGTTTGTTCAAAGGAACCTGAGTTCAAATCCATGATATTTAAAACATTTACTGTGTACTCAGTAAAGATGTAATTATCAGCTATGTAAAGTGGTTTTATTATAAATAGAGCTCAGAGAGAAGAATTGCTTGCTGAATACCACATTTGGCAAATTAACTCACCTTTTTGTCCTTCTTTTTTCTATCAGTATGCCAATAAAAATGTTTCCCTCATTAGAAACTCAATGACCTTTTGTTTATTTTTGGCCATGTCATGTGGCTTGTAGGGTGATCTTAGTTCCACAACCAGAAACTGAACTGGGGCCCCAGCATTGAAAGCACTGAGTCCTAACTACTGTGCCCTGGAGGAATCCCCAAGAACTTTATACTTAGGATATAGTTTACAGGAAACAAAATGAGAAATAGTCTATTGAAATCTGTGTTAGAGTAATCCACCTGCTACCACAAGCAACTCCACAACCTCAGTGGCTTGGTAGAGTAGGACTTATATCTTGTTCATGGCATGGACCACAACATATCTCACAGACACGTGATAATGAATTAATAGGTTCAGTGGGAAATGGGCTATTTTCCCCCTAGTTATTGGGAATTTTCCTTCTGGTGGCTCTTCCAGCACTCAGGACCTCAAAAACAAAACCAAAAACAATTCCAGTCTGCAGGAGAGGGATACAAGAGAAGGCGGATTCTGTGGGGAGTTTCAGAACTAGCCCTGGAGCTGGCATCCGTCACTTCCACCCACATTCTAGTGACCGAATCTCAGTTGTATGGCTCTCCTTGACTGCAAGGAATTCTGGGAAGTGTGATTTTTCTAGGTGCTCAGAAAGAACAGTTTGGTCAGCATCTAGCTAGTCTCTGCCCACAGGTCCATTTGGCTTCTGCACTGTAAGAATAAACAAAAGCATAGATTACGTTATTCGAGGGGCTTCTCTGGTGGCTTAGTAGTAAAGAATCTGCCTGCCGATGCAGGAGTCACGGGTTCAGTCCCTGGTCTGAGAAGATCCCACATGCCACAGAGCAACCAAACCCTGTTCCGCAACTACTGAGTCTGTATTCTAGAGCCCAGGGGCTGCAACGAGGGAAGCCACCACAATGAGAAGGCCATGCACCTCTACTAGGGGGTACTCCCCACTTATCACAACTAGAGAAGAGCCTGAGATTCCCTGAAGACCCAGCAGAGCCATAAATAAATAAGTAACTCTCAGGTTCCCTACGTTGAGAAAACTGTCTCTCGGCCTGCAATGCTAGAATTTTTTAAAGAAAGTGTTACTAAAATCTGTCAACATTTGCATTATGACTGATGACTTCAGTGAAGGTTTTTTAGGTAGAGAAAATCTCTTGATGAAAAGAGAATACTTAAATCATGTGGACATTTGTTTAAAAGTTTTTAAAGACCAAACACAGCCTTTAAAATTCTATTTATTATGAATAAGTATCATTCTTTGCAACCATAAAATAATAACTTTTGAATATAAGTCGGTATGTGAGTTTCTGTGTCTTAGGGTGAGAGCTGGGCGGTGGTCAGGAAAACTGTCGCTTTATCAGGTCTTTACTAATTGCCATTTGTGTGACCTTGAGCAAGCTCTGTAAAAGCTCTGAGCTGTCTTTAAATGTGTAAAATAATTAGGATTCTTTGCATAGTCTCTTTTAGTTCAGTACGTCTCAGCTGTTCTATTACTTTATTAAATGGTGTGTGTGTGCGTGTGTGTGTCCGTGTGTGCATGTGTGTGTGTGTCCGTGTGTGCGTGTGTGTGTGTGCAAGCGCGCTCAGTCCTGCCTGACTCTGTGACCCCAGGGACTGTAGCCTGCCGGGCTCCTCTGTCCATGGCATCTCCGAGGCAAGAACACTAGAGTGGGTTGCCTTTTCCTCCTCCAGGGGATCTTTGCAACCAAGAATTAAACCCTTGTCTCTTGCGCTCCTGCGCTGGCAGGCAGATTGTTCACTACTGGTGCCACCTGGAAAGCCTACTTATTAAATGACCTGCCTCATCTATTTTATTAAAACTAAGCTTTTACTTTACCACTCTTCTTAACACAAACCTAGGTTTTGTCTCTGATTTTATTTAAAACCATGGAATCTCTAGCTGCTTGAGCTATGATCATTCTTTCTCTCTATATACATTTGAAGAGAAGGCATCCCTTAAATGTTAGAATTGACATAACTGACCCCCAGATGACAGAGTTCGCACGAGAGAGAAGCAATCATAAAAAATTTAAAACTCACCTCTGCTCCTCGGTGCCCTTTCATTGTGCAGACAGAGGAGCCTTTACTTGTTTTCCTTGGAGACTTGGGAGGTGGATCATGGAAGGGCAAGGGGAGGATCCCAGAGCCCACCTGGACTCTTAGGTAAACCGTGTCAGGCTGTCTGGCTCTGATCAGTTCTAGATGCCACAGTTTTAAAAGACACAATGACATGCAATTACTGTCCAGGACAGAGAGAAGGGGAGAGCAAGAGTTCTGGATTCTGAATATGGTGTGACCAAGGGGAGACAGACTCCCTGCTGTAGTTCTAAAGGATGTTTGCTTAAGAACAGAACTAGACTAGCTCTCTGAGTTG
This sequence comes from Cephalophus harveyi, assembly GCA_006410635.1. Lineage (NCBI taxonomy): Eukaryota > Metazoa > Chordata > Mammalia > Artiodactyla > Bovidae > Cephalophus > Cephalophus harveyi. The sequence continues at coordinate 15,444 of SJYT01013296.1, read as the reverse complement.
TTGCGGAAACAGGGTGGCCAACAACCAGCTAATGATGGTGCTTGGAGAGAGGCCAACCTGAGCTCCGTATAGGAGCTTTCTAGTACTTAAATATGATTTCTGTTGAGTCAAGCTTTCCCATGAGATGGGAACACTACCATCCTGGGATACCTCCCTACTAGGTAAGATGGCCATCAGCAATTCCATACACTTACACCCTCCTTTTGGTGAGCTGTTGTGTTTAGGGTTTCTGAGATCTCTTTCAGCTCTCAAATCTGATGCCTGAATCTAATACACATCTGATAATGCAGTTTAGTGTAGAGCTTCCCTTAGAGTCCAAATGTGTTGTCTTCTCTGCCTAATTAAGTTGCCTTTATTATCTTTCATTATTTCCATGGTTCAGTAGTGGGAATAGAATGGAGAGACCTCAATCTTGAGGATTATACTAATATAAGGGGATAATTCTAAAGCATTCTTTATGCCCATAGCAAACCTGAATTCTCATCAGCAACATGAGCTTTGGGTCCCTATATTTCCAAGCGCTATTAAGTAGGTATTTTGTATCTAAGAGATCCCTGTGTGAAAGTGTGAAATTTTGAGTACAATAGCAGTCACAAACCACAAATTTAAAAGTCTCTTGTCTAAGTCATCTGAATCATGTAGATGTTCATGGAAGCAGTTAATTGAAAAGGTAAATTAATCTTTTTAAATATTTCAAAAAAATCAAAATAATCTTATGTCTCCCCAAGAAAACAGTGTTTACTGGTCATATTTACAAATAAATATTCGTTTACTCAGACAGATTACTTATTTTCTGGTCTACCATTAGCAAGTCAATAAAAAATATGTATGGGTTAACAAAAAAATATTAATTTTGGCTACAGGAATTAACTTTTGTTTGTCAGTGAGGGTTATTGGTTCCTGCCATAGTCCATGTGCTGGCTGAGTTTGAAAAGGTTGGTGGGGAGGCTGAGTCATGGTCTAAGCATAGGGTTACATCTGGGACTTAAACGCTAAAAAGCTCACTGTCCTGAGTGAAGAAACAGGGATGCATTCATTCATCCCCTTGATTTTCATTGATGTCTATTTGATATTGGGTACCAACATGAAAGATGTAGTCTTTAGTCTTAAGAAGTTTATGGTCTGCTGGGAAAATCATATGTGTAAATTAGTAATTACATGACCTTCCCAACCTAAAAAAACAACTTTGGAGAGATGACAAAACTGTCCATTTTAATTCATTGTGGTTCCCCAGACAGTCATAGGTAACGGTCCATCAGAACAAATTGTTTTCTTTGTCTCTAGAGCTTGAAAGGGGTTTTTAGGTGGTGGAAGTCTGTAAGAATCTTTAGTGCTAGGTCACTGTAGAGAGTTTGAATGTTGATGAGAAAGACTGAACAAAAATTCAGGGAAAGCTCAGTGTCTGGTGGGCAGCAGATCTGGGGAAAAGCCTTGACACCCGTCCAGGGAGCCATGTGGCTGCAGGGCCGAAAAGAGAGAGGAATGAATTAGAAGCTGGAGAGACAAAGATAGGCTCAGAGACAACATCAAGTAAAAGTGAAAGTGAAGTCACTCAGTCCTGTCCGACTCTTTGCGACCCCATGGACTGTAGCCTACCAGGCTCCTCCATCCATGGGATTTTCCAGACAAAAGTACTGGAGTGGGGTGCCATTAGACAACATAAGCAGCAGAGAAATGGGAAAACTTTGAGAAAGGACTTCAGAGTTAGCAGCATGAAGAGAATACGTTGGTCATGAAATGATGATTCCTGATCTTTTAACCTTATTTATCAGTCTTCAACCAAAACGTTTAAGACAATAATATGTAAAACACGCAGTCTGAAAGATCAATGCAATGCATTAATGTGTGCTTTTATTTAGCAAGATGAGATTTCAGTGTGAGAATCAGATGTTTAGATCAATAGTCAACACCCCATGATAGAGGATGAGCAATTTCTCTGTGGTTGACTTCTTGCTACATGCTGGAGCTTAACTGTGATCACTGAAAGAACTTAGTTTCCACATAAAAATGTACCACGGTACCTAAGATTCATTTTGTTTAGGCAAGTTTGTTACTAAAATCAATTTTGTTTTCAATAGGTGTTAAGAAAACACTGAGAGATATGGATATGGATAAACACATCCTTATTCCTCTGAATAGATTTCTTTGGGTTTCAGTATTTCTTAGTCTAATTGTCTACTTTCCATTTGTCTCTGCTCAACAGCTATTTTAAAGATTTGTTTTTATTTTATGTAGGAAATGTATTTTGTAGGAAGCTGTTCTTGAACATCTATGGCAAACCTGGTTTCAGTTCAGTTCAGTCACTCAGTTGTGTCTGACTCTTTGTGACCCCATGAATCACAGCACGCCAGGCCTCCCTGTCCATCACCATCTCCCGGAGTTCACTCAAACTCATGTCCATTGAGTCAGTGATGCCATCCAGCCATCTCATCCTCGGTCACCCCCTTCTCCTCTTGCCCCTAATCCCTCCCAGCATCAGAGTCTTTTCCAGTGAGTCAACTCTTCGCATGAGGTGGCCAAAGTACTGGAGTTTCAGCTTCAGCATCATTCCTTCCAAAGAAATCCCAGGGCTGATCTCCTTCAAAATGGACTGATTGGATCTCCTTGCAGTCCAAGGGACTCTCAAGAGTCTTTTCCAACACCACAGTTCAAAAGCATCAATTCTTCGGCTCTCAGCTTTCTTCACAGTCCAACTCTCATATCTATACATGACCACTGGAAAAACCATAGCCTTGACTAGACGGACCTTTGTTGGCAAAGTAACGTCTCTGCTTTTTAATATGCTGTGTAGGTTGGTCGTAACTTTCCTTCCAAGGAGTAAGCATCTTTTAATTTCACGGCTACAGTCACAACCTGGTTTACTCCCCAATAAAATGCTCAATAGTACATTTATGATTTTCCTACTGATTTTTCAGATTTGCCTTCTACTTCGATGTGAAGGTACAGGGGCACAAGGCTCAGTAGTATGATTTCTGCAAGTTTTTTGTTCAGGTTTCCCTAAATATACCTGTCAAAGTTCACTAAAGTCTAACCTCGGGGACTTGAAAACAAAGAAAGGAGAAAAGGAAAAAAAAATAACCCTTTTTGTTCCCAAAGCTGTATTGGGCTTTTATTTAGTTGAGGCTTGAGACCAAAGTGACACTTCCCTGGTGCCTGTAAGCAAGTAATTTGATTGAGAACAAAGAAACTGAGACTGGTATACGGGGAGAAGCTTGACATACATCCTCAGCCTTTCATATTTAAAATAGTGTCTGAACCTGTAGGAACAGTATTGAACCCAGTGATAAATTAGAGCATTTTTTTTAAGTTGGTCAGTTTCAATTCCAGGGGTAGAAGACTCTGTGTGTGTGTGTGTGTGTGTGTGTGTGTGTGTGCACGAGAGAGAGAGAGAGAGAGAGAGAGAGAGAGAGAACAAAAAAATTTAACTGCTTAATCATGGCAGGGGAATAAAACCTAGAAAGTGATAATAAGGCAAACATCCCAACATTAAGTTTGAAATCTGGAAGAGAAAGTGAGGTGAAACAGATGGGTCATTAGGTTCTGAGGCTGTGACATTTGGAAGCCAGTCACATTTTCTTTGAAACTGTGAATAAACAGCTTGGAAATAGTCTAGGATGTTCTTTTCTGATTCTCATTTTATTCCATTTGACTCAGGGCACAGAAAAGCAATTGTTGGTTAAATTGTCTTGCTGTAATTAATTGCTGGGATGTATTAGTTTGAAAATATTTTTTCTTATATTTGATTTCAGTATAACTGGGATTTAAGCTTATATATGGGTCCACGGATCTTTATTGAACTGCCCTCCTGGTTTACGTTCTGTCTCATAGAGTTATATTTTTGACAAAAGTATATACAACCTCATAGCATCTTGATGCTGGAAGGGACCTCAGTAATGTGGAAATTAGTGAAGACCAAACAAATGAGAACACACAGGGCTATTTATTCAGACTTTGCTGTAGCAAGGCAGTCAGCCACCAGGATTGGCAGAAACTCAAGGCAGGGAGAAAGTGCAAAGCTTTATACTGGGAAAAACGGACTGCTTCAGGTATGCCCCCAGTGGAGGCTTAGGCGAGTTGCAGTCAACCTAACCTAGAAACAGGGTTATTGTTTCGTTGCTAAGTTCTGTCCTACTTTTTGTGACCCCATGGAGTGTAGCCCTCCAGGCTCCTCTCTCCATGGGATTTCCCAGGCAAGAATACTGGAATGGGTTGCCATTTCCTTCTGCAGGGGATCTTCCTGACCCAGGGATCGAACCTATGTCTTCAGCATTAGCAGGTGGATATTTACCACTGAGCCATCTGGGAAGCCCAGAAGCATGGTATCTTATTATCGTTATGGGAACATGTTTGACTTTTTCTGTTTGGTCCTATGTTAAAAGTAGGAATAAAAACTAGGGAAGCTGACAGTTTGTAATCAGATCCTGTCTGTTTTGGGCCAATTCTTACACAGGTTGCAGTTTGCTAGAGATAGCAATCCAAAGTCTCTACAAGTCTGACTTAATGCATTGCAGGTTAGCTTTCTAGACTGATTACTGTAGATGATCAGCTGGAATTCTATTTTTATATGTGGTCTGGCAAGTTTACATCTGTATCTTCAGTCTTTTAGTGATTATCCTAAACAAACATAGAAAGAATAAATAAATTCATGAATAAATTCAAGAATAAATAAATAAACAAATTGCCACAGGTTTTTTTTTTTTAATGAATACTATTTTTTATATGTGTGGCCCTTTTTCATTTTAAAAATATTAAAAATGTAGGATATGATTAGATCCTTCAGATTAAATTGGGAAAGTTAGGCAGGGCTGGTCTTATGTCCATTTTGTAGTTAAGCAAAGCAGAGCTCCAAGAGAAAAAACCAAGGGCTCAGTGTCATGGGTCACCAGCCATGTGGCCACAGTGGCTAAGGATTCCAGCTAGGCCTCTCAGATCCCCCTCGCAGCTGCTTACTGTATTACAAATTATTCCCTCTCTGCCCCACAGATTCAAATAACAGGGAACCAAAGTATGACATTTGTCTTATCACACTGCTGGAAGATGATGAGTGTTTGAACTTACATGCAAAGAAAACAAAACACAGATTCTCTGAACCTATTCTGTCAGTGTTCATTATACTCTTTCTCAAAGGTTCTTTGTTTGAATTAAACTTTCAACCTGGCAAATTTTACAGCTTGTGATTGTCAGGTAATTAGATTTTTGAAAATACTGTTAGCTCTGTGCCACTTGAATACATTTGTTTCGCTCACCAGATCCCCTTGTTCCATTAGGAATGTCGTATTTCCTACAAACATTGGGAAGATGCCAAAGGATTTAGGAAAACTACTCCATAAATGAGTTAGTTACATACCCACTGAGCAATATGCTAAGAGTTAGAGGCACCAATGGAAAAAAAAGCAAAAATCAACACTCAGATCCTGCCTTTAAAGAACTCGGGACCTTTTAAGAAGAACAACTACACAGAAAAAAATGTTATAAGACAGTGTCAGTACAGAGATGTTATCCCACCATGGGCTATATATGGAGTAGGGTGGCTTCAAAGGATACTTAAAGATGAGTAAAGATGAGTAAAGATGACTGAGGAAAGAGTTCTCCGATGAAAGGAAAGGATATAAGGGTTTTTCGATGCAGGTGAGGTAGGAGATAGTAGCTATAGAAACCAGCATTGTTTTTGTTGGAAAGGGAGTAGAGAGGAAGAAGCTACAGCTAATTTATTGATGTTTCTTGAATACAGTGTTCAAGGAGGAAGTGAAAAAGTTGAAGAGGCACAGAGTGAGATGGAGAATCATGTGGGTCATAGGGAGCTTAGACATACTCTGTAACAGGAAGCTTCTGGAAGGATTTTAGCCAGGGATACATTATGAATAGATTTGCGTTTTTTGTTTTTGTTTTTTGTTTGTCTTTAAATACTTATCTATATGCACTACAGAATGACTATCACATCAGTTCTCTGAAATAACATTATTCTGAATGTAGCAAGCTGGTATCACTCCTAAACCATATTTATTTACTACATATACTCTTTTAAAAATTAGGAAGTGATTACATTTTTTAAAAAATTTCCCATAGGCAATTTTTTAAAAAATTGAAGAGTAGTTTATTTACAATGTTGTGTTAGTTTTAGATGCACAGCAAAGTCATTCAGTTTTATATATGTATATACATTCTATACATAGAAATTTATATATGTATATATAATTTATATACACATATACATTTATATATGTATATACATTACTATGTTGAAATTAAAATCTGAAATGCAGTTTTGCAATGTTAATTGTTGTTGTTTAGTTGCTAAGTCCTATCTGACTCTCTGCAGCCTTGTGGATTGCAGCAACATTAATAGATAAATATTATTAAACAACATTTTAAAAAATACAGAATATATGTGTTTTGAATTGATTGATTAACATGGTGGATTCACAGAGAACTGTCAACTGAAATAAACAACAATCAGGCAGATGCCTGTAGTTTTCAGCTTTCTATTCTTTAAGAGTGTTAGGACTCTGAAAGAAAAGACCAATCCTTTAATGTTCTAGATGTGTATAAGAGACAGCATACATATAGAAATAAATATGTATAGAAATGTTTGTATACATTTCTATATATAGAAATGTATATATATTGTATATAGATGTATTTCTGTATTTGTTGTTGTTTAGTCTTAAGTCATGTCTCTTTTGTGACCCCATGGTGGACTGTAGCTCACCAAGCTCCTCTGCCCATGGGGTTTCCCAGGCAAGAATACTGGAGTGGGTTTCCATGTCCTTCACGGGAATCTTCCCAACCCAGGGATCAAACTCACGTCTCCTGTATTGGCAGGTTTTTTACCAGTGGACCATCAGGGAAGCCATACATATGTAACATCTATCTATATATATATATTCATATATATATTCTTTTCAGATTCTCTTCCTTTATAGATTATTACAAAATATTGATATAATCCCCTGTGCTATCTGGTACATCCTTGTTGGTATCTATATAATGTATATAATATGTATAATATTATAGTAGTATATAGTGTGAATCTGTTAATTCCAAACTATATGTGCTTTTAAATACTAATGTATATGACTTACAGAATGGCTATCACATCTAGTCCCTGAAAAAACACTTGATCAGATTTGCATTTTACACAGATCACTTTGGCAGTATATGGAGCTTATTTTTTGGGAAGTCAAAGACAGAGTCAAGGAGGTAAATTTGGTGATGACTAGAGCTTGAACCAGAACAGCTGAGATAGACATGATAGAGCAACAGAAGGTAAAACAAGACATTCACAAATAAAATCTGTAGACCTTGCAGACTGATGGATTGGAGAGTAGCAGTTAAAAAAGAGATAGATAAGTTTCTAACTTGGATGGTTGGCAGAACAGAAGGAATCATTAGTTTAGTTAGAAATGGTGTCAGCACAGTATGTGAAATGTTAAATTTGTTTTATCTAAGGGACATCCAGACGGAGTCATCCAGTAGGCAGTTGGATGAATAAGTCTACAGCTCAGGAGAATGGTCCAGCCTTCCCATAAACTATTTAGAAACCACCAGCCTCAAACAATTGCTAGTAGAATCCTGGAGGATGAAATCATAGAAAGAATATATTCTTTCAAGTTGTGACTGTATTTTTTAGTCAAAACAACCCAAATGGAAGGGTCACTTGGAGGAAGAGAAGGTATGAATGACACAGAAAACGTGTTAGACAACACACCACAGAAAAATGGCCATCAGTGATGCCAAGAGAATTGAAAATATCAATAAGAGAGTAATACAGATTAATCTCATTATTCTCTTATTGTAATGATGTAAAGAGAATGGCTTAAAAGTGTCTTTTAAATTTGCCAACTAAAAGGCACTAGGTGATTTTAGCAAAAGCACTTTGTAGTAGAGTGGTTGGGCTAAATTTATGTCACAGGTGGGTAGCAGAATGAATGGAAGACGAGAATGTAAAGAGAAGGACTGTAAAAGTGCTTTTTATGAAGTTTCCTTGAAGATTTGCACCAGGGAGGAGTTACTGAAGAATACTCAAGGTTCATTGAGGTTCTCCATTCCAAAGCTATAACTGTTTCTCACTGATGATAACCTGCAAAGCTCGCAAAAATTGGCCCGTGTGATGTGGCCCTGATTTATTTAAATGTTATCATCTCCAACACACCTAAGTTTCCAAAAATACATTAAAATGTTTTATAAAATATTAAATATTTTCTAGAAATTAGAAAAACATTAAATATTCTTTAATTTTTAAAGGAATCTGGGGAGGATGTGACTTTTGTTTAAGAGAATATAATTCTGGTTAATACACAGAATCCACAGAGGACCTGAAGGTTCGGAGCCACAGCACGGAGCCAATACCAAAGCTGGACAGCAAAGAGAGAGGCCATCATGGGGCATCGTCCTCCAGAGAGCCTATCAAAGCTCAGGAATGGGATGGGACCCCTGGACCACCTGTGGTCACCAGCAGACTGGGAAGATGCTCCGTGAGTCCCACATTACTAGCAGGAAACCACAGCTCAGGTAAGAAAGAGAGTAATCCCCCAAATGGTAAGTCCTTGTGGCTCTAGAAACTGTTTTTATGCAATTATCCCTCAGAAAATCATAACCGCAGGTATCTCTGTCTCTACTCATAGAGACAGTGTAAGTAGCCCTTTGCACAAAAGGAGGGAACAGTATGTGGTACACTCCAGGGAACATTCTTCACATGGATGATGGAGAAGTGAATGGTGCTTTTCAGAGCTGTACAATGCAGCAACCCTGACAATTCCAACCATCTGTACTAAATTTCTTAACAAAACAAAAAAACCCTAAAAAAAGTTTTCATTTTATAAAGTTGAAGTAAGTTAGAGTTTATGCCTCCTTTGCTTTAAAAAAAGATTTTAGACTACTAGGGAAAATAAATAGAAAGTAACATGGAGAATAAAAAAGTAGCAAAAATGATTGGAAGGCAATAGAGTACATATTATAAGGCATCTGATGTCATAAGATGAAGACAGTAACTGGTCATTGGGCAAGGTACTATGTTTCCATATAAGTTGAAAGAGTTACAAAATTATAATCTAATATATCTTAAATTCACAAGTTGAAATTAAAATCTGAAATGCAGTTTTGCAATGTTAATTGTTGTTGTTTAATTGCTAAGTCCTATCTGACTCTCTGCAGCCTTGTGGATTGCAGCAACATTAATAGATAAATATTATTAAACAACATTTTAAAAAATACAGAATATATGTGTTTTGAATTGATTGATTAACATGGTGGATTCACAGAGAACTGTCAACTGAAATAAACAACAATCAGGCAGATGCCTGTAGTTTTCAGCTTTCTATTCTTTAAGAGTGTTAGGACTCTGAAAGAAAAGACCAATCCTTTAATGTTCTTTTCAACTCTGATAGTCATCTTGGAAAGCAATTAGCGTGAATTTAGCCTGGGGTCTCTGACTGTCATGCACAAGTTAAAATTGGAACAGGATGAATGATATATGTATTGGGAAAAGGATGCTTCCAGAACATTAGCCAGGGAGGCAGAACAATAGCTTCCCCAGACTTAAATGAAACTAAAAGCTTTGGTGATATTGCCATATCACATATCATATGGGTCATCAACTTAATAGCGTGAGCTCAAATTTCAGAGAAAGAACATGTGAATCTAGTAGAAATCTAAAAATAGATTTTTGATCATAAAATATAAATATCTATAGGTATACGAGAAGATATCTATTCATTTTGTCATGAAGAAGAAAAACAAAGGACACAAATGGAATTTTGCAGGATAAAAGCCACTCCCAAAGAAGGCTGACATCACTATTCTACTGGGAATTGTGATTCATTTTAGTTTATTTACTAGTGTATTATTAAGGTATGTTTTTGGTTATTTTGTTATTAGTATATTATTAGTTGTATTTTTTCCTTATTTGGTTATTAATATATTAGTATCAGTAATGTTTTTAGTTATTAGTATACTTTTAGTGATTAAGTCTGTGCCCCTATCCAAAAAAAAAAAAAAAAAAGTATTTGCTCCTGTTGTGACCACAGATGTTTTATAAAATCCAGAAGCATTAGCTGAATGTTTATTATGTAACGACCACTGTTTGAGGATCTGTGAGTACAGTAATGAGTAAGACTTCTTCATATTTGGGGCCTCAAAGGCAAGTGCAGGACAGATGAGTAGATCATTGCAATAGAATGTATTGTATACAAATAATATGCAAACCTAGTAAGGAGAACTAAGTTACTTTTTTTGGGGAGGGTATGATTTCAGGGAAAACAATGAGAAGCTTTTGGTGTATAGATGAAACCATCATTGCTTAAAAAGGTAACACTTTGAGCTAGAGCTTGAACTATTAGAAACCTGCTCACCAGGAGGACACAGAAGAAATGTCTGCCTTCTAAATGAAAATCTGAAATACTGTAGGATGGACTCTAGCACGTTTGCTGTGACGATTTACAGAAGGTTTACTGCAGAAACTGCAAAGTATGTTGGGACCAGATAGCAAGAATCGTGAAGGGCCTTGTGCATTAAGCAGAAATTCTTTCAGTCACAGAATACCAATTAACAGTGGCTAAAGTAACCCTGGCTTCTGTTAAGACCCCATAGCCTGGAGCAGGAGGTAGGTGGTTTCAAGATTCTTGTAACTGTTTAGTGATATCATTGAGGACTGGGAAACTTCCTATCCTATAACTCTTCTTTTTTGCTACCCTGGATGGTACCTTTGTGATCACAAGCTGAGGAGATGGTTCTGAGTATCAGGTTCCAGCAGACTCTCTTTTTGATCTACTTGGGCAAATCTTGGAAGCATCCTCTAGATCAATCACTGAGTGAAGAGGAAGGGACTTCCACGAAATTATAGAGGGCCTTTCTTTCCCTTACATAAAGAGACCTCTGCTTTATACCTGAAGGTGAAATCAACAGTCTATTTGCAGGGAGTGTAGCATAAGCAGTGGACAGTTATCTGTCCCATTGTGGTGGACTTTTGTAGTCATTTGTATATTTTTAAGATAGACAAAATATAAATTTAGTTTTCATCATGAAAAGCCCAATGATAACACCAAGCCTTCAAGCATAGTCAGCATTGTTGCTGAGCCCAAGCTTGTACTGTTCACTGCAGGACAGGTCAATAAACTGAGAGATGAGTTGTTGGGGCAAGGAATAGTAACTTTACTTGTAAAATCATCAGACTCAGAAGATGGTGGACTAGCGTCCCAAAGAACCATCTTACCCAAGTTAGAATTCTGGCTTTTTTTATTCTGAAAAGGGAGGGAGTGTGGCTGGATGCTGCCAGCTTCCTGGTGCCAGAATCCTTTGTGCTTGCAGCTGTCCAGATAGCCCTGGTAATGTGTTCCTGCAAACCTCCAATAAGACAAGTGTTATTTTCTATTCTGTAACTTTTTACCTTTGTATGAATGGGAAGCTATTATCAGAAACTTGAAAATGTCCTATCTTGTGTATATATTTCAGGCTTTATAGGCAAACTTGGCTTCCTGGGTGGTGCTAGTGGTAAAGAACCTGCCTGCCAAAGCAAGAGACATAAGAGACCTGGGTTGGATCCCTGGATCAGGAAGATCTCCTGGAGAAGGGAATGGCAACCCACTCCAGTATTCTTGCCTGGAGAATTCCATGGACAGAGGAACCTGGGAGTTTACCGTCCATAGTGTCACAAAGAGTCGGACATGACTGAAGTGACTTAGCACCGAATATGTTTGCCTCATAGGCAAAACTAGTTCCCAAAAGGCGCAGAGTTAGCATGACTGAGCGCAGACGACAGAACAGAGCGTAGAGCTAAAGGGTCGATCCAATAAGGAGTCAGGTTTGCTCTTCTCTGTTACAACATGAGATGTGGAGCAAGGCTAAGTGGGAAAGCCAGCACTTACATTTTGATGATGTTAATTTGGAAATGCTCTGGGTGGTCTAACTGAGAAGGTAGCATACAGCTGGAATTGTACGTCTAGAGCTAAACAGATTTAGTGGTGTTAGAGAATGAGACTCGGGCTTTTTGACATGGCTGGTACGGTGAAACTGGATGATTCTAATCTAGGAGGGCAGGAAACTGAGATGAGAAGAGGACTGAATCTGTACCCGGGGGAGTCCAGACATTTCCAAGTGTGAGCAGAGAAGGAGGAACCTGTGAAACAAATGGAAACAAAACCATCAAATAATACACAAATGAAGTTTTACTGAACACAGCATGTTGCATAAAAATGGGTAAACTGTAATGTGTCTTTGACACTCTGACAAAATTCTTCTACAAGATTCAGAGTGTGAACTGAATTTATAATGTGCTTTCACTTCCTTCAGCCAAAAACTCCTGAAGCATCTCTTTCAGTTGATGGCACCTAAAAATCTCCTCTTCTAGGTCCTTAAGCTCTGTTTATAGAGTGATAAATTGACTACTGATCAGAAGAAATAGCACAAAGAGCTTTCGTTTCACGCACTCTCCATCTTAGATTATGAAGGAAGTAAATAAGGTGGAAGAAAAGATTTTTGTTACAATTTTGATAAAGACATTTTTGTATCCATTTTGCAAGAAATGTGAAGGGCAGGGGCAAATATAGAGTTATATATGCCGTGTCCATGCCAATTAGGGCTTCTTCAGTGATAGTGAAACATATTAGCATGATATAGTGCTTGAAAGAACAATCACAAGTATTGAACATTTAGAAGTCCGTGCATCCCAAACAGTGGGTTAGCCCAAAAGTTCATCTGAGTTTCCATAAGCTGGGAGATCCAACCAGTTCATTCTAAAGGAGATCAGCCCTGGGTGTTCCTTGGAAGGAATGATGCTGAAGCTGAAACTCCAGTATTTTGGACACCTAATGCGAAGACTTGACTCATTGGAAAAGACTCTGATGCTGGGAGGGATTGGGGGCAGGAGGAGAAGGGAACGACAGAGGATAAGATAGCTGGATGGCATCACCGACTCGATGGACGTGAGTTTGAGTGAACTCCGGGAGATGGTGATGGACAGGGAGGCCTGGCATGCTGCGATTCATGGGGTCGCAAAGAGTCGGACACGACTGAGTGACTGAACTGAACTGAACTGAATTGAAGCTGTTATAGAGCAAATGTTTTGGCCAACCCCATAAATCATTGAAATCCTATCTGTTGAGCCTACTCATATTCCAGTTTTGAGAGGAAAAGTGAAAGTTGCTCAGTCATGTCCAACTCTTTGCTACCCCATAGACTATACAGTCCATGGAATTCTCCAGGCTAGAATACTAAGGAGAATAGGAAAACATTTGTTATGTTGGTAGCTCTAATTTTTCTAAAAAAGTAGGACCTAAAATGTGCCAATTCTATATTAGAAGAGGGTATAGTTCCACTAGAAGGAGAGGTTTACGATTTGAATTATAAAGTTCACTCACCTTTGGGGTTTTAAACAAATGGGACACTCCTTAAAGAATTACCTCCATCGGTGAGATGGCCTTCATCCAGAGTAGGTAAATAGCTATGTGAACAGAACATGTTGGACTTGCTATTTTGGAACAGAAGAGAGTGACTCAGTATTTACGCTTTATCCCTCTTCTCCTCACACTTCCTCTTCGTTATTGTATCCTTGACACGGGGCTGCTGGATGAGGAATATTCCTGCACTACGCTAGAACTGCAAGTGATAACCCTCCTCCCTAAACAAGGAACCACACAGCTCCACACCCAACACTCAAAAGGAGTGGAAATGCCACCAGTTCCAGCTTTAAATCCCCCTCTCTGTGTCAGTCGACTTTCTGCCTCTGGTTCTTTCTCTCTCTCTCTCACTGACACACACACATAGATACACACAAACACAGACAGACACACACACATATGCACACAAAGGCACAAACTGCTACTAGTCACAGACTATTTGCTTGAAATGGTTGCTCTTAACAGCTCTTCTGAGGAATAAAGGAAATGCTGAAGTAAAGCAGATGAGTGCATCAGGAGATCTCAGTTCTAATTATTGGCGCCACTGTTTGCTGTGGCATTCTTTTCAAGTCACTGTTGTTTAGTAAATCAGAAATTCCTCAGAGGGGAGAGTCTTGCAGGTAGTGGAGAACTGGGACCCCAGTGCTCATGAAAACAGTGAGAAAAAGTAGAAATTATACTAGTATATATTGTATTAAAAGCAATTTAGATTTCAAAAACTAAATCAATCAACAAGTAGTTTCTAAGCTTGTATCCATCTCTGTTATGTTTTTTGGGGGACAAACACATACACACATTATAGGGTATATAAAACATAAATATGGTCTCTGCCAATCTAAAACACTACTATGCTTCTTTTTGACAGAAAACTATTGAACATAAATTAGTTAGCTTGTAATTGAACGTATTATTTTTCTTATTATCTCTACTTTTAAAATCATTCAGAGAACAAAAAATGAGGGCAAGCTAGAAAAAAGATGGAGGGATTAATGGGAGACATTGAGTCTTTAAACAGGATGTATCAGGTCTTTTGAAAAAAATCATTTATTACTAGTATTAATTGAGTAGAAATCTAGAATGAGGACTTTCTACATGCGATGAAGAAGATAAGTAGCATATCAGACTTCCCTGTCCATCACCATCTCTCAGAGCTGGCTCAAACTCACATCTATGGAGTCAGTGATGCCATCCAACCATCTCATCCTCTCTTGTCCCCTTCTCCTCCTGCCTTCAATCTTTCCGAGCGTCAGGATCTCTTCCAGTGAGTCAGCTCGTCTCATTAGGTGGCCAATGAATTGGAATTTCAGCTTCAGCATCAGTCCTTTCAATGAATATTCAGGGTTGATTTCCTTTAGGATTGAATGGTTTGATCTCCTTACAGTCCAAGGGACTTTCAAGACTCTTCTCCAGCATCACAATTCAAAAGCATCAATTACTTGGTGCTCAGTCTTCTTTATGGTCCAACTCTCACATGCGTATGTTACTAATGGAAAAACTATAGCTTGGATAATACAGACCTTTGTTGGCAAAGTGATGTCTCTGCCTTTTTAATATGCTTTTCATAGCTTTCCTTCTTAGGATCAAGTGTCCTTTTCTACTCTACTTCATATTCGAAACATGTCTTTGAAGACTGGAAAGATCACAAAGATGTGAATGTTTTAGCCAAAGGCCAAAGAGTATATAGGATATCTGGGAAGAAGATTTGGCAGAATGGGAACCATTTAATATAAGCAACTGAAAACTAGGATTCAAGAAAGGGAACTATATACAATTGAACCCAAGAGTGTAGTCTTTGAAAATTGATGATTAGTTGACTTATAAGAAAAGATGCTTTCCTCTTGAAGTTCTGAAACATACTTTACTTGATAACCTGGGATAACTGTAACTTTGCTGATAACCTCCAGACAACCATAACTGAAAGATATTTCTATCCAGAAAGTCTCATGTGCACAAGTTCAGAGAATGAAAAACACGTGAGAAGCATGCATTGGGCTGCAGGACTGAGGATAGTGGAATAGTATTTATGACAATAATCCCTGGCAAACCATAATAA
>SJYT01013295.1:432615-449851 GCA_006410635.1 Cephalophus harveyi | reverse complement strand
CCACTTCCTAAAAGCAACATTTTTACATACTTTCAACCCTTTTTTATATTTTTACATTTACATACTCTCATCCCTTTATTTTTTTATACTATTTACCTTCACATCTTAAAATAACAGAGTTGTACTAGCAGTACCTAATTTTCCAATTTTCAGTATTATCATATTGACTTCTTCCTACAGAAACTAGGATTTGGCCTCCTCACATCATCCTCACCAACACCTGGCCCCACACAGGCACACACACAAACACACCTCCCTTCACCTGTGCCCTCCAGAGACTACTCTCGGTTAAATCAGTTTTCAAATTTCTTTATTATGACTGTGGAAATATTGTTCACTGCTGATCCACAGTTTGCTACAATCACATTTTTCTTTCTTAAACCACACTGGAATATAGTTTCATGCCTATCAGATGGTCAAAAATTAAAAATATGATATCCCAAAGTATTGGTAGGCAAGTAGCACAAAAGGAATTCTCACATGATATAGCTGTGAGGAGGAGCAGCTACGTTCAGACTGTGTGACTAGGGAGGTTATTTTCTTGTCTCTTTGTATATGGAGGATAGCAGCCTGATTGGGAGCATTCAGTGGTTTCATGCCTGTAATAGCGTGGAATATTGACTGGCACAGGGTCAGGACTCAAGAAATATTAACCCCTATAATGTTACAGCTCTCATTCTGCAATTATCACAATGTAATCAAGTGTTCATACAGTTACTCACATGATGTCTATCTCCCCAACAGATCAATAGCTCTTCAAAGATAAGAACCATACCTATTTTATTCTCAGTTATACCCTTAATGCTAGTGGAGGGCTATGCACAAAATAAATGTATTGAATGAATGGATGAAGAAAGGAAGAATGAGTGATTGGGTGCAGAGATGCTGAATGTGAGGGCTAAAGCTTTCTTTTTAAGTATAGACTTGGAAACTCTGAGCTACGAGGCTCTTAACCTACATATCAGCAGTGTAATTCCTTCCACAGTCTTGGTAATTTGTTATGATGAAGGTTTAAGGATGGTTCATAGAACGGAAGGAAGAATTAGGCCTCTTTGAAAAAAGAAGTCTGGTTCTGCAGAGATGGGGTGAAAAAGAGTAAGGAGTATAGGTTAACAGTTGACTGGAGAGTCACAAGACCACAGGAGACACTAATTCACAGATAAAACAGATCTGGAGTGGACCAGCTGAGACTGTTTGCAGTCCGTTGCTGCATCCATTTGCTGTCTGAAACAAAGCAGAAGACTTTAGGAGGCAGCTTTTGAGTGTGTTTGAGAAGAAAGGGGAAAGCAAGGCAGATTAGTCAGGGGCTTGGTCTCTGATAAGGAGTGTGACCTGCTGATTGCTACATGACATTTCATTAAATTGTTCTATTGATTAAAGGGAAAGAAAGGAAAGAAAGCTTAATGTGAAGGAAGGAAGGTCCTCAGACTCATGGCATTTGGATACTGGGGTATTTGGCATAAAATCCATGCTCGAGATGAGCTTGGGTTAAAATGATAACTAGGCTCTTTGCCTTTTACAAACAGCTGGGATTTCCAGAGAGCCAACAGAGTAGCAGGTTCTATTAAATGATCTCCAATTATCAGCTTCACAGGCAGGAAAGTGATTAAAATTTAATGACATATCCCAGCTTGTTCCCATTCAACAGAGCTGCTGTCATCTTCCCATCAAGGAGAATAAAAAAGTGAGAAATGTTAAAAAGAAAAAAAAAAAGGAAGAAGAATGTTTTTAAGGTAAAATTTTTCAGCTGACAAGGTAGGAGAATAAATCGGCCATGATAAGAAAAAAGATCAAAAGTGATTTTGCCTTATAATTACTGACTTAAGAGTCTGTATGTCAAATGGTTGCTATTTATGGATTTAATAAGGAAAGAAATTCTCAGTATGTGCTTCAACTCCTAACATTCTTAGTCAAGATATTTTTTTATCAATACCCCACATATTAAAATCCTGGTGCTTTACCCTTTGCTTTTTATTTTATTTATTTATTTATTTATTTATTTTTTGTTAAATGGGCTAATGAATAAAGTTGTGTTTTAGTTTGAATATGATGTATGGCAATAAAGTCATGTATGACACTGACTTTAACAGTGTGCCTACATGCTTCAACATGACCCTCTGCAGAATTGCAATAGGAAATTCCCAGAACTGTTTGTGGCAATTTTTTCCAGCAAGATCACTGGAGGAAGTGAATAGGCTCCAGGATCAGTAGCACCCCTTGTTGGACAGCACCCGTTTGGATGCATGAGTCACAGCTGAAGCACCTGTCTGGGGCTCCACACTGGGAAGACAATAAGAGGCTCTTGAAAAGCCTTAAAGGCAATATATGTCAGGCTCTGGAGAAGGGTGGGAATCAGACATATAGTATGAAGAGCTGGAAGCAAAGGATGTGTGTCCAGCAACTTTCTTTGGTAATCTTAAACTATAAATTACATCAATGTGACCGTAACATCTGACAAACACAGTAGATTTCCCTGTGTGATCAGAAGCTAATCATTCAGGCTACAAGATGGACCTTTGAAAGTCTTGATTATAGCTGATCTTCATGCCAAGCTGTCACAGAGACAGATTTCAGGGAAGCACCTACCTCCTGGGAGCCAGCAGCAGCCAGTCTGGGTGGTGCTGGGCAGCCATCATTGTCCATCCCATGTGGTCTCTGAGAGCTGCTCCCATCAACAGGAGCACCTCTGCTTTTCTCTTTCCCACCCTCAATCTCTCTTTCTCTCTGCTTGTGTACTGTGCCAGTCAACCATTAGCAACACTTACAGCCGAGGCTCATTAACCTTACTTAGGAACTGGCAGCTTCAGAAGAGCTTTTTGTGCCCTCAGAAAGCTCAGAAAGAGGATACAGAACTCTTCAGAACACACATTGGTAATGTCATCATGGTGGTCTCCCCAACACATTATCCACATCCCCCTGCAAAAAAAAAAAAAAGACTTGTTTTCCCAGCTGCTGCGACCACTCTTTAGAGATGGCAAACTCTTTAGAGATGGCTCCACTGGCAGGACTGCCTCGCCTAACTCACAGTCCTTCCCAGAGCAGCTAAAAACCAATGACTAATCAATGAGGTAATATAAATATATTGATCATAAGGACACTTTTTCATAAACATCTGCAAGCAAAATTTCATTTCAGGATCGTCTCTCTAGGACCCAGTCTATAACACTTACTATCATGGATGATCCAGGAGAAAAACAGATGCTAAAATGGGGTTTTGGAGCTGGATCATGGATCACTCCCTGTCCAGGTAGCAATAAGGGTCCTCTCTCCCATGGTAGTTGAAGCCCAGATAGTACCTGGCATAGAGCAGCAGTTCCGTTTTTTAACCTTCTAGCAGTCGTCAGTTGGGATGGTATAATGGTGGAAGGGACTGCATTGGCTGGTGTCAGATACAAAAGGGAAGGGGCAGCTACATGATCATGAAATTACTTGGCTATTGCTCTACTAGATATAGAGGAGGTAGCAGGGGCAGGGAGGTAGGTAACGAGTAGCTGAGAGATTACTGGCTAGTTAAATGTTATGTGTGAGAACCTTCTTGTGTACATGTGTGCGTGCTAAGTAGCTTCACCTGTGTCCAACTATGTGTGACTCTATGGACTGTAACCCACCAGGCTCCTCTGTCCATGGGATTCTCCAGGCAAGAATACTGGAGTGGGTTGCCATGACTTCCTCCATCCCTTCCTCCAGGGGATCTTCCTGACCCAGTAATTGAACCCATGTCTCTTATGTCTCCTGCATTGGCAGGTAGGTTCTTTACCACTAGCGCCACATGGGAAGCCTGAGAAACTCCTTGGCAGCCTACAAAGAAGCTTTCCACACTACAGAGAGGGCAGAGGAAGCTGAGGACCAGAACAAGGTTTGTCTGAGTAGCTGCTAAAAATTGTTACTCTCCCAACTAAAAGGGGTCTGCTATGCCAAGGTCAGGTTCCTGGTTGAGAAAGAATGAGAGTCCAAATGGATGAAACATGTGGGTTGATGACCACTAAACATCTTGACTCCACAGACCAGAGTCCCCAGAACACATTAGAAAATGACAAAAATGATCCACTTCTCTCTACCAACTACTGACACTCCTATTCTTCCTTAAAATGATGCGGTCCTCTTCCCGCTGGAAGCTAACATGTATCCCTGTCAGAAGTGGGATGATACTCCAAAGCTGTGGCAAGAGCTATCCAGCCTGGACTAGCAGGAGTACACACGGAACTCTATGCTGACTGAGCTTGGACAAGAGGGCCCAGGCATAAATTTGAATGAAGGCGAGATTATCATTACCTAATCTTTGCAAAGATTTCAAGTAATGGTATGAATTTGTTATTAGCAAGCCACCAAAAACATGGGGAAATACATGCCTAATACTAACCAGGAGAAGGGACTTGCACCCCACTCCAATATTTTTGCCTGGGAAATCCTGTGGACAGAGGAGCCTGGCAGGATATAGTCCATGGGATTGCAAACAGTTGCACATGACAGCCACTAAAGAGCAACAACAACAATGCTAAACTAGATAATGTCAGAATTGAAGAGTAGACCAGGGTGGAAAATGGCTTAAAAGGCTCGGATGAGAGGCACACTGAAATGGATATTTTATGTAAAGCCTGAAAACCCGCCAGAGAGTTATATTCCCTAAGAAGGCCTGGAGGCTATACATTTGCGAAGTGAAAGTGTTAGTTGCTCAGTCATGTCTGACTCTTTGTGACCCCATGGACTGTAGCCCACCAGGCTCCTCTGTCCACGGAGCTCTCCAGGCAAGAGTACTAGAGTGGATTGCCATTCCCTTCTCCAGTACCATTTGTGAAGGCCAGGAGAAACTAGTAAGGGGGTCATCAATGCCCCTCCTCTTGGGGCCCGAAGGAGAGGCCATTACGCAGGGAGGCTTGCTGATTACAACATGGAAGATAGGATCTCAAAGCAGTAGATGCTGCTCAGCAGAGTATCTTTCAAAAGCCGGGTGAGAGCCATTTTCATAATAAGCAGCAAGTCAAGAGCCAGAGGGACCTGAGCCACAGAGAATTATTGGGAGTTTTAATAGAAGCTAATGTCCTATGGACCAAAAACAAGGCAATCAACAAGGATATCACTCAGGTTATTGTTGTCACTTAGTCACCAAGTCATGTCTGATTCTTTTGCAACCCCATGGACAATAGCCCACCAGCCTCCTCTATCTATGGGATTTCCCAGGCAAGAATTTTGGGCAGGGTTGCCGTTTCCTTCTCCAGGGGATCTTCCTGACCCCGGGGTCAAGCTCATGGCTCCTGCTGCATCTCCTGCATTGCAGGCAGATTCTTTACTGCTGAACCAACAGGGAAACTCAGTTGGGTTGTACCATCAAAATAAATCAAGCATGGATCATTAGGAATCTGAAGAAAACATTACCAATTTAAAGGTAGAGTCACTTGCAGAGTTTCCAAACATGAGTGAGTTTTTATACATGGAACCCACTGACTGAAGAAGAGGGCAAGTTTCCAAGAAGAAGGGAACTCCCCAACACCTTCTAACACACAGCTGCTACTGCTGCTAAGTCGCTTCAGTCGTGTCTGACTCTGTGTGACCCCATAGACGGCAGCCCATCAGGCTCCCCCATCCCTGGGATTCTCCAGGCAAGAACACTGGAGTGGGTTGCCATTTCCTTCTCCAATGCATGAAAGTGAAAAGTGAAAGTGAAGTCACTCAGTCGTGCCCAACCTTCAGCGACCCCACGGACTGCAGCCTACGAGGCTCCTCCGTCCATGGGATTTTCCAGGTAAGAGTACTGGAGTGGGGTGTCATTGCCTTCTCTGAACACACAGCTAAGTGAACACAAAAATGATTGCTCTGGTCCTTCCCCAAAGGAACCTATGACCATTTACTTGCATCAATATACACTGAGGAAAAGGTCCAAGCATTTTTGAGGACTATTGGACCCAGTGCTGAATTGACACTGATACCTGGAACCCTGAAGCATCATTATAGCCTCTCCGTTAGAGTGAGAGTAAGCAGGGAACAAACGAATTCTGTCCACAGTGAGTCTTCAGGATCTACAGACCCACCTTGTGGTCATCTCCCAAATCCTTGCCCAATTTTATTATATTTGGATAAATGTAGCAATCCAGGGCTTAGACGAGCATGATTAGAGCTAGACTTCTGAGTGACAAGCATCTGGGTCCTGTCACCGGGTAAACCACTAATATGGGCAGAGGTACTAGCTGAATGTAAGAGAGATCTAAACTGGGTGTAAGGAAGAGACATGATCAGCAACTGAAACCCTGAGACCATCTCCACTGGTGAGGCTATAACTTCATCACACTCATCTTTCTCTTCCAAGTTCCTCCCAGGAAGAGAGGTACACTGGAATCCTGGAAGAGCTGTCCCAGAATGAATAGGCAAAACAGGATTCACATAGTATGAGGAATGTGTGCTGTGTGCTTAGTTGCTCAGTCCTGTCCAACTCTTTGCGACCCCACAGACTATAGGGCTATAGTCTCCAGACTCCTCTCTCCATGCGGATGCTTCAGGCAAGAATACTGGAGTGGGTTGCCATGCCCTCCTCCAGGGGATCTTCCCAGTCCAGGGATTGAACCCAGGTCTCCTGCATTGCAGGCAGATTCTTTACTGTCTGAGCCACCAGGAAATTGACCACCTCCCTTTTCCCGCCGAAATCTCCCTCCAATGAAGAACTCACCTGATCCTGAGAATGTTTCAGCAGACAGCCATTAGCTGTCACACTACTCAGGGATTCTTAGAAGCAGAACACTGTCTTGTCCAAGGTCACATCCTTTCCCAAAGTGGCGCACATCCAATGACTGATTGATGCAAGGGTATACAAGCCTGGCCATCTCAACCCAACTCAGAACAACTCTGAAGAGACATTCTAGCCAAAGAGCTCTCACCTAGACCGTCATTGGATCTGCTCCATACATTAATGATTCCCTTGACCCAGTTCTGCTTCCTCCTCCTCCTCCACAGATACTAATCTCAGTGACACTCCTTAGTAAATATCGTGAGACTACATTTTATTCCAGAGTCTGTGCCCCAGATACCAACTGACAGCAGGCACTTAACCTCAGTGTTTTCAATTCTAAAATGGGAGAAATACCTGCCTTGTTCATTTCACAGGGGTAAAAGACAAATGGCATAATCTATGTGGAAGCACTTTTGAAACCTTCAAGAGCTATACAGTTAGAATCCTGTGATTACAGCATGCTATTAGTATGCAGATAATCATGGCCCCAATTCTTCCATTCTCTATATTTTTCTAGTGTGATCCAGTTTTTGAAAACACACCACCTGATGTGAGGAACCGATTCACTGAAAAAAACCCTGATGCTGGCAAAAGATTGAAGATTGAAGGCAAAAGTAGAAGTGGGCGGCAGAGGCTGAGATGGTTAGAAAGCATCATTGACTCAGTGTATGTGAATCTGAGCAAGTTCTGGGAGATGGTGAAGAACAGGGAAGCCTGGTGTGCTGCAGTCCATGGGATTGTAGATCAGACACAACTTAGCAACTGAAAACCTCACAAAACCTTGAAAGCTACTATGTTCTAGCTCTAGGGGTCATTTGCTACACTGAAAAGGGCAAAAAGGATTTTGAGTATGCTATGAATCTTATTTCTCCTTCACAAATTAAAAAGTTACCTTGGGACTTCTTTGGTGGTCCAGTGGCTAAAATTTGGTGTTCCCGATTCAGGGGACCCAGGTTCAATACCTAGTCAGGGAACTAGATTCCACACAGTGCAACTAGGACCCCATGCAGCCAAATAAATAAATAAATGTTGAAAACAAATTTTAAGCTACCTAGTTCCATCATTTCTTTTTAGTCTATGGATTTGTATCATGTTGTTTATGAATTGCTAGGGAGTAGTGAAAAAATCTTTAATCTGCCTTCACAGATTTTAAAAATAAACAAGACGAAGTATTAACCAAACAAAACATTGGCCTCAATCAGTTTGTTCTTTGCCATCAGTGTCTGCTCAGTGAAGCAGGAGTGCTCACCACCTGTTCTCTCCCTGGGAGTGAGTAAACAGTCCAGCTTTGCTCTATTAATTAACTTATGAGCAGGAAATGGGGTGCCAAATAGGCTAGTATCTCATCATTGTGTGCTGGTAATCTAAAAAGGTAGCCTACTGGTTTGCAAATGGGTCCAGTTCAGTTCAGTCGCTCAGTCGTGTCCGACTCTTTGCGACCCCATGAATCGCAGCACGCCAGGCCTCCCTGTTCATCACCATCTCTCGGAGTTCACTCAGACTCACATCCATTGAGTCAGTGATGCCATCCAGCCATCTCATCCTCGGTCGTCCCCTTCTCCTCCTGCCCCCAATCCCTCCCAGCATCAGGGTCTTTTCCAATGAGTCAACTCTTCGCATGAGGTGGCCAACTAAATCTATTGTGGTTGCCCCAAAGAGATGATGAGACAAAAGCCTTTTGGATGGGCTCTTTACCATCTGAGCCACCAGGGAAGCCCCTTGGATGAGCTATCTACTCTCAAAATATTCAGTAGCTTGATTAATCACCCATGATGATGGCATCATGCCACTCTTCACATTTGATGTTAACTGTCATTTGTTTTGTGCCAGACCTTAAGGTCACAGACACTTTCCCTAAACTGAGGCAGCTCATCACTGAGCTGAGAATAGAGAGTCAAACACAGTCTACACGTCTGCTGGGCCACTTGATATTAAAACCCCCAGAACATTCCCTGATTAATACTTTTCCATTCCCTGCATCACAAGCAAGCCAAATACATTTCTCATGACAAACTACACATTACAGGGTAGCAGCCGACAGTGGAGAATGAGAGCCAGTGGGAAGATGAGTCCACTGGTACTTAACACAGAGCCTGAATCACTGAAAAGGTGCACATAAGAACTTTTCACCGACAGTGAACTTTTCAATTCATCCCCTAATAGCCAAAGTGTGAAAGTGAAAGTGTTAGTCATTCAGTCACGTCTGATTCTGTGTGACCCCATAGGCCGCCAGGCTCCTCTGCCCATGGATTCTCCAGGCAGAATACTGGAGTGGGTTGCCATTCCTTTCTCAAGGGTAACATCCCGACCCAGGAATTGAACCCAGGTCTCCTGCATTGCAGACAGATTCTTTACCATCTGAGCCACCTGGGAAGCCCAAACCTCTCTAAACAGACAAAAACCTCTCTAAAATCCTGGAAACACAGTGACTAGTGATTACATCAAGCACTAAGATCAAGCTGGAATTCTTGGTAGTTACTTCATTAACTAGCTTTGAAAAGAGGAAAAAATGTGTAGAATATCTGAAGTGCATTTAAGAATCTAAAGTTTCTACAGACATATAGTTTAAGAACGTGATCTAAAATATTAATTTAGTTAACAAGAAGTTATTTGTATCTAATTCCTTTTTCTTGTTTAGCTTCTGTGATTTTTCAGTGCTCTGTACTTTAGTGTTCTGATACATTCTTTTGTATCATCTAATCTACATTTCATTCCTTCTGGTGTATTTTCCATTTCAGATATTTTATTCTTCATCTCAGGTTTTTCTTCATATTTCCTAACTCTTTGCTGTTGTTGTTGTTCAGTTGCTCAAACATGTCCAACCCTTTGCAATCCCATGAAGTGCTACACACTGAGCTTTCCTGTCCTTCACTGTCTTCCACAGTTTGCTCAAACTCATGTCCACTGAGTCAGTGATGCCATTCAGTAATCTCACCCTCTGTTGCCCCCTTCTCCTCCTGCCTTCAATCTTCCCCAGCATCAGGGTCTTTTCCAGTGAGTTGGCTCTTTGCATCAGGTGGCTGAAGTATTAGAGCTTCCACTTCAGCATCAGTCCTTCCAATGAATATTCAAGTTGCTTTCCTTTAGGACTGACTGGTTTGATCGCCTTGCTTTCAAGAGTCTTCAGCATATTTTGAAAGCATCAGTTCTTCTGTGCTCCACCTTTTTTATGGTCCAACTCTCACATCCAAAAATGACTACTGGAAAAGCCACAGCTTTGACTATATGGACGTTTGTCAGCAGAGTGCTGTCTCTGCTTTTTATTATGCTGTCTAGGTTGGTCACAGCTTTTTTTCCAAAGAGAAAGCCGTTTTTTAATTTCATGACTGCAGTCACCTTCCACAGTGATTTTGGAGAAAATAAAATTTGTCAGTTTCCATTTGTTCTCCATCTATTTGCTATGAAGTGATGGGACCAGATGCCATGATCTTAGTGTTTTGAATGTTGATTTTTAAGCCAGTTTTTTCACTCTCCCCTTTCACCTTCATCAAGAGGCTCTTTAGTTCCTCTTTGCTTTCTGCCATAGGGGTGATGTCATCTGCATTTCTGAGATTATTGATATTTCTCCCTGCAATCTTGATTTCAGCTTGTGCTTCATCCAGCACAACATTTTGCATGATGTACTCTGCATGTAAGTTAAATAAACAGGGTGACAATATACAGCCTTGACATACTCCTTTCCCAATTTTGAACTAGTTCATTGTTCCATGTCCATTCTAACTAGTGCTTTTTGTCCTGCATACAGGCTTCTCAGGAGACAGGAAAGGTGGTCTGATAGTCCCATCACTTGAAGATTTGGCCACAGTTTGTTGTGATCCACACAGTCAAAGGCTTTAACATAATCAGTGAGGCAAATTTTTTATTTTGTAATTCCTTTGTTTTTTCTATGATCCAGCAGATGTTGGCAATTTGATCCCTGGTTCTTCTGTCTTTTCTAAAGCCAGCTTGTACATCTGAAAGTTCTTGGTCCATGTACTGCTGAAGCCTAGCTTGAAGGATTTGGGGCATAATCTTAGCATGTCAAATGAGTGCAATTGTGCTGTAGTTTGAACATTCCTTGGCATTGCCTTTCTTTGGGATTGGAATGAAAACCCAACTTTCCAGTCCTGTGGCCAGTGCTGAGTTTTCCAAATTTGCTGGCATATTCAGGGCAGCACTTTAACAGCATTATCTTTTACGACTTGAAATAACTTAGCTGCAATTCTATCACCTCTACTAGCTTTCTTTGTTGTAAGGTCCACTTGACTTCATGCTTCAAGATGTCTCACTCTAGGTGAGTGACCACACTATCATGGCTATCTGGGTCATTAAGACTTTTTTGTACAGTTCTTCTGTGTATTCATTGTCACCTCTTCTTAATACCTTCTGCTTCTTCTGTTAGATCTTTAATGCTTCTGTCTTTATCGTGCTCATCCTTGCATGAAATGTTCCCTTGGTATCTCCAATTTTCTTGAAGAGATTTCTAGCTTTTACCATTCTATTATTTTCCTCTATTGCTTTGCATTGTTCACTTAAGAAGACTTTCTTATCTCTCTTTGCTATTCTTTAGAATTCTGCATTCATATAGGTATGCACCTTTCTCCTTTGCCTTCTCTTCTTTTCTCAGCTATTTAAAGCCCTCCTCAGACAACTACTTTGCCTTCTTCCATTCCTTTTTCTTAGGGATGATTATGGTCACTACCTCCTGTATAATGTTACAAACCTCCATCCATAGTTTTTCCAGGACTCTATCTACCAGATTTAATCCCTTGAATCTATTTGTTATCCATTGTATAATAATAAGAGATTTTATTTAGGTCATACTTGAATGGCTTAGTGATTTTCCCTACTTACTTCAATTTAAGCCTGAATTTTGCAATAAGGAGCTAATGATCTGAGCCACAGTCAGTTCCAGGTCTTGTTTTTGCTGACTGTATATAGCTTCTCCATCTACTGCAAAGAATATAATCAATCTGATTTCAGTATTGACCATCTGTTGATGTCCATGTGTAGAATCGTCTCTTGTGTTGTTAGAAGTGGATGTTTGCTATGACCAGTGTGTTCTCTTGGAAAATTCTCTTAGTCTTTGTCCCGTGTCATTTTGTACTCCAAGGCCAAACTTGCCTGTTGCTCCAGGCACCTCTTGACTTCCTACTATTACATTCCAGTCCCCTTTGATGAGAAGGATATCTTTTTTTTGGTGTTAGTTCTAAAAGGTTTTGTAGTTCTTCACAGAACTGTTAAAATTCATCTGCTTCAACATTAGTTATTGGCACACAGACTTGAAATAATATGATGTTGAATGGTTTGCCTTGCCTTAGAAACGAACTGAAATCACTCTGTCATTTTTGTGATTGCACCCAAATACTTCATTTTGGACTCTTTTGTTGACTGTGAGGGCTATTCCATTTCTTCCATTTCTTGCCCACAGTAGTAGATAAAACGGTCATCTGAATTAAATTCACCCATTCCCATCCATTTGAGTTCACTGAGATGATATTGGTATTTTAAAATGATGTCAATGTTCAGTCTTGCCATCTCCTTCTTGATCATGTCCAATTTACCTTGATTTGAAAACCTAACATTCCAGGTTCCTATGCAATATTGTTCTTTAGCACTGAACTTTGCTTTCACCACCAGACACATCCACAACTGGGTGACATTTCTGCTTTAGCCCAGCCTCTTCATTCTTTCTGGAGCTGTTTCTCTGCTCTTCTCCAGTAGCATATTGGACACCTGGCAACCTGAGGGGCTCATTTTCTGGTGTCATTTGTCTTTTCATACTATTCATGGGGTTCTTAAGGCAAGAATACTGAAGTGGTTTGCCATTCCCTTCTCCAGTGGACCACGTTTTGTCCAACCTTGACTAAGAGGGATGTGCCTTTCCGCCAGCCACTCCGCATAGCTGGATGACATGCTTGGCAGCCATTGTCCCAGGGCTGGTCCTCGTTGAGCATATGAACCTTCACCAGCCACTAAGTGTTGGTTACTCTGCTGGAGAGCCAGGAAAAAAGCACTATTGGAGTTGCTGGGAAAATGGTTCAGGGAAGGCTGGAGTCCAGGTCAGAGGAGGGCCATGAGCAGAGGGCGCCCCAGCCTCACGGCTGCTGCTGGCTGCCCTGAGACTGTGGATACCCACAGGCTGTGGTCGGGCCCCCGCCTTTCCCCACCTCCTGCTCCTCTGTGTTACTGTCCAGGCCCGGGGAGCCCAGGCGCCCTGAGGCAGGCGGGCAGTGCGCTGCAGCTTCCCACTCTGTTGCGTTAGAGACTCGAGGAGCTGGCCACTACTCTGCTCCTGCCTCCACCTCTGCCATAATCTCAGCTATCTTCTCACTCTGCTCACCCAATCTTCTCCCAAGTTCTTTTTTCACCTTTAAGATCATTACCCTGAACTCCTTATTGGATCGATTGCTTAACTCCACTTCACTTAGTTCTTCTTCAGGGGTTTTACCTTGTTCCTTCATTTAGAATGTGTACATCTGTCACCCATTTTGCCTAATTTGCTGTTTTTATTTCTATGTATTTAGCAAGCGTGTTACCTTTTCCAACCTTGGAGAAATGAACTTTTATAGGAGATACTTTATAGCTCAGTGGTTCCAACCATTTTGGCACCAGCTACTAGTTTTGTGGAAGACAACTTTTCCATGGATGAGGGTAAGAAGGATGAGGGATGATTTCATGATGACTCAAGCAGCTTATATTTCTTGTGTACTTTATTTCTATTATTATTACATTGTGGTATGTAATATAATAATTATACAACTTACCATAATGTGGAATCAGTGCTTGTTTGCCCAAAACTGGACGGTCCCATCTGGGGATTACAGGAGACAGTGACACTCGGAATGTGTTGCTTTTGTCCAATCTACTCCATAATTTCCTTTTAGTGGCTGTCACTGCAACCAAAAATTCTGCTTCACAAAGATAAGATGTTGGAAATGGAAGCAGGCTTTTCAATGCTTCTCTGACAGTCTCAGGATATTCCACCTTGTCTTTAATCCAGAATGTATGGAGATTTGAAGTTGTCTCAAACATACTTTTAAGGCCAGCATCATTTGAGATCTCAAACAGATAATCCTCTTCTAGCACAGACAAATTCACCTGGCTTATTCACAAATGGGTCATGGATCCAATCCTTCCCAGTTTGGGGGTCTTTTATGGTTGGGAAGTAATGCTCAAACTCTTTTGATGGTAATGCTCAAACTCTTCCAAAGCTGAGATGCACCAGCTGAAAGAAAGAAATCCCTGGCTCAGTCTCTTTCAAAATCTGCTAATGTTTTTAAAATATCAAAAATCCCAATGTCCACTTGTCACCCTCATAATTCTAGTCTGGCTTTGAATGCAGCCACTTTATCTGCTAACTTGAACGTAGAGGTAATTCTTCCCTGAAGTTACATATTGAGTTCTTTGAGCTGATTGAATATGTCACACAAATAAGCAAGTTTTGCAACCCATTCTGTGTCACACAAATGTGCTGCCAGTGGTGACTTTCTCTAAAAGAAATCTCTGGAGTGGGCATTGTAACTCAAAAACTCTGGCCAGTGATTTATCTTTAGAAAGCCATCTCACTTCTCTGTATAAAAGAAGACATGTGTACTCTGCGTCCATCTCCTCACAGAGCTGCATGAACGGACATGAGTTAAGGGCATGTACTTTAATATGGTTGATAATTTTAACCACATCCTGCCAAACATTGTTAAGTTCAGGTGACTAGCTAGCATTTCTCTACGGATGACACAGTGCATAAACTCACATTTAGAATCGACCTTTCTGATCTGAGTAGTGAAACCAGAAAGCCATCCAGTCACGGCAGCCACTCTGCCCATGCACGTACTGATGTGAAATGGTCAATTCTGTTTTTCTGATATGTAATCATACAAAGACTTAAATAGTTCTGTAACTGTGGTATTGGTTGGCAACCAAAGCTATGCACATCCTCCTGAAAAATATATCACACCAAAAAAACGCATCATTGCCTCATTGTTAACAATGGCAGACTCTGTGTACCATGGTGACTCATGAATCCTCTCTAACAATTGTGCCTCAAAATTCTCTGTTATTTCATCAGTTGTCCAATTATGGTACTAGCTGAAAGAGGAACATGTGCCACCTTTTGAAGTGTCTCCTAAAAGTTCGTGACAATTGTCCTTAGTGGCAGGCAGGATCTGCTCTTCACCAATAGTAAAGGGCTTCTTAGCTTTAGCAATGCAACTGGCCACTAAGAATGATACTGTCAGTTCAGATACGTTTGATGAAGTGGTGGCCTTCAATAACTGCTTCTGTTCCTTGTGTTCATGATTTTTCTCTTGAAAAACTCCAAAGACTTGTGTTCTAATGCACAGTGCTTGGTCTCTGTTGGCAAAGCAGTTGTGAAGGTTTCATGACTTCCTTGGATCCACATATTATACAAAGCAGATTTGGAGAATGTGAATCACCTGTTGCAATGAACCCATAATTTAAGTAGGATTCTTGGTATTTTCTTTAAATGAAGCTTTCTTTTTGTTGGCAGTCTTAGAGTCTTCTGATCTCTCATCATTGGATCTTTCTCCCCTTTCAAAGAAGCCTTATCGTGATGTTTGTTTTTCACTCATTTTGGCTGGGGTTAGCTTGTAGGCTTCGGAGAAGGCAATGGCAACCCACTCCAGTACTCTTGCCTGGAGAATCGCAGGGACAGGGGAGCCTGGTAGGCTGCAGTCCATGGGGTCGCAAAGAGTCAGACATGACTGAGCGACTTCACTTTCACTTTTCACTTTCATGCACTGGAGAAGGCAATGGCAACCCACTTCAGTGTTCTTGCCTGGAGAATCCCAGGGAAGGGGAAGCCTGGTGGGCTGCCATCCATGGGGTCCCACAGAGTCAGACACGACTGAAGCGACTTGGCAGCAGCAGCAGCAGCAGCTTGTGGGCTTACCAAAACTGTGACTGAGACAAGTGCACAATATGGGAAAGAGGTATGGATGGAAGTGGTAAATAAAATAATAGGCACTTATTTCCAACACTGAAATAAGTGTCAGATTCTGACTTAAAGTCTGCCACCAGATGCAGCTTAATTGGAACTTGCCACTCACTGATAGGGTTTTGAGATAAGTCTGTAAGCAATTGATTTATTACAGCCTTGGTGCAGTCAAAACTCTGCTAATGATAATCTGTATTTGTAGTCCTCACCCAGTGTTAGCATCACCTCATCAGCTCCACCTTGGATCATCAGGCATTAGATTCTCAAAAGTAACCTAGATCTCTAGTTCATAGTAGAGTTCCTGCTCCTATGAGACTCTAATACCACTGCTGATCTGACAGGAGCTCAGGCAATAATACAAGTAATGGGGAGCAGCTGAAAATACAGAAGAAGCTTCACTTGCTCACCCGCCACTCACTTCCTGCTGTGAGGCCCACTTCCTAACAGGTCAGCAGTCTGTAGCCTGGGAATTGGGGATCTCTGCCATACATTTTAGCAGTGCACCTCCCTCAGGACCCCAGAGCTCTGTTCTAGGGGTGCCCTCTCTGTGGACTGCGTGGGTCCTTCTGTTGTGGTAGGCTGACTACTATGTGTTCTCTGCTAAGTGTGGCTGATCCTTGCTCTGGTTGATTGCAAGGTCCTTCCTTGTGCGGAAGTTGCCTACTGCTGGAGAGTGAGGCCAGGTCATGCGGCTGCTTACTGTAGAGCCCCAGGAGGTCTGGAGCTAGTGTTGGCTTAAGGTTCCAGGCCTAGTTCTGGCACATTGATGGGTGGAACTAGGTCCCATGGTCTCTGGCTGCAGGGCCATGGGGGTCCCAGTGCTGGTGCCAGCATACTGGTGTCCTAAATCCTCTGATAGACAGGGCTGGTCCTGGAGTAGCTGGGGGCTCAGGAGGTCTTAAGAAAGCAGGCTTGCTAGGACTGGAGGCCTCCTCACACTGGTGGCAACACACTGATGCACAGACCAGGTCCAGCTCCTAATAAGCTAGAGGGAGGATTCAAAATGGCAACTGCAAACACCTGTGTCCTCATGGTAGAATGAGTGCCCCAAAGTTGCTGCCAAAAGTGTGCATGTCCCCAGGGTGGGCCCCACTTGCCTCTTACTTCTCCAGGTGGCTCTCCATGGTTAGCAAGTGGGTTTGGCCCAGAATCCTTTCAAATTACTGCTTCTACCATGTATCACGAAGTGTGTGAGATTTTGTGTGTGCTCTTTAAGATTGGAGTCTATCTCCTACAGCCCTCTTGCTCTCCAGAAATTAAGCCCCACTGGCCTTCAAAGCCAGGTGCTCTAGCAACTTATCTTGTTGGTACAAAAGCCCTCAGACTGGGGAGGCTGATGTGGCCCTTGCTCCTTGGGGAGAACCTCTGTCATTCTGTTTTCCTCCTGTTTGTGGGTTCCCCATCTCAGGATATGGGTGTAACTATCCAGAGTACATCATGAGAAATGCTGGGCTGGAAGAAGCACAAGCTGGAATCAAGATTGCTGGGAGAAATATCAATAACCTCAGATATGCAGATGACACCACCCTTATGGCAGAAAGTGAAGAGGAACTAAAAAGCCTCTTGATGAAAGTGAAAGAGGA
>SJYT01013295.1:314940-432274 GCA_006410635.1 Cephalophus harveyi | reverse complement strand
GGGGCTCCAAAATCACTGCAGATGGTGACTGCAGCCATGAAATTAAAAGACGCTTACTCCTTGGAAGAAAAGTTATGACCAACCTAGATAGCATATTCAAAAGCAGAGACATTACTTTGCCAACAAAGGTCCGTCTAGTCAAGGTTATAGTTTTTCCTGTGGTCATGTACGGATGTGAGAGTTGGACTGTGAAGAAGGCTGAGCGCCGAAGAATTGATGCCTTTGAACTGTGGTGTTGGAGAAGACTCTTGAGAGTCCCTTGGACTGCAAGGAGATCCAACCAGTCCATTCTGAAGGAGATCAGCCCTGGGATTTCTTTGGAAGGAATGATGCTAAAGCTGAAACTTCAGTATTTTGGCCACCTCATGCGAAGAGTTGACTCATTGGAAAAGACTCTGATGCTGGGAGGGATTGGGGGCAGGAGAAGGGGACGACAGAAGATGAGATGGCTGGATGGCATCACTGACTCGATGGACGTGAGTTTGAGTGAACTCCGGGAGCTGGTGATGGACAGGGAGGCCTGGCGTGCTGGGATTCATGCGGTCGCAAAGAGTCGGACACGACTGAGCGACTGAACTGAACTGAGCTGATCCATCTCTCTAGCCATCTTGATATGGTTATTTATTTATATTTTTAGTTTTAGAGGTTTTATACTAGCTCCCTGTCCTTTTTCATCACAGCTGCTCTGTGAACAGTTCTAAGTCTGGCGTGCCCATGAGTGGAGGTAAGCTCAGAAGCTCCCTGCTCTAGCATCTTGGCCACCCCTCCTCTGATGAAAGTGGTGCCAGTTTCCACGCTCTTAAGAGACTGGCCGCCTCTACTTCCCATGTCTTAGAAAACTAACTCCCAGAGCCCTGGGCCTCCATGTGAAAAATCTAACTGTGCTCCACTGCCTCTGGTTGTTGAATCTTCAGCTATTTAAAGTAACACAGATGAAGCCCGAAGAAACCTGAGATAGAGATGAATACTTCTCCCTGTGCCCTGAGTATCATAGACACAGTATAATAATAAAATAATTTTAAGCCACGATATTTAAGATAGTCTGTAAAGCAACAATAGATAATTGAACAACCAGGAAAACCCTGAATGTAGCTGAATATTTTCAGTGGGAGCAGAGAATTGAAACCATTAGATCATACTGCTGCTTTTAGAATATACACAGTTACTGATGCATGAATCTGAGAGGAACTAGGGAATCAGGAGAGTGGGCAAGTGGGATGTAGTATCACCACAGTTTAAGATTCAGACCTGACCCACAGGCTGAAAGTAATGATTTTAAGCAGGGCAGCTGTGAGGGTCAAAATCTGTTCCTTCTACTCACAGACTCCTTGAGTGCTTATTTTGACATCGCCTGCATTTAACAGGACTTTCCAGGTGGCGTTAGTGATAAAGAATCCACCTGCCAATGCAGGAGACTTAAGAGACAAGGGTTTGATCCCTGGGTCTGGAAGATCCCCTGGAGAAGGAAATGGCAACCCGCTCCAGTATTCTTGCCTGGTGAACTTCATGGACAGAGGAACCTGGTGGGCTACAGTCCATAGGATCACAGAGAATCAGACATGACTGAAGCAACTTAGCACAGCCCAGCATTAAATATAGAACCAGACTCATCTTTGATGAGGTGCTGGCCTGAAGCCAGGTGCCTGAGCGTAAATTAACACTCTCACTGCACATATGGATACTCAAGACATGGAGAACACTTGGATCTGCAAGTGCTGCTGGGGTAGCAAGTTGGAATGAGGCAATCACGGATTGGGCAAGCATGGCTCAGGCTTGCATGGTGCCCTGAAACACTCTTCCTCATCCCATTGTCCAGTTAGGCACTGCTGAGAAGCCTCCAGCAGTAGCATGTGCCAGCCCAATGAACTCTGCTGTAAAAATTGTAGCATTCTTAGAGCAGAAACTCAGAGAGAAAAATAGCATCAGAGTTACTTACACTGATGCCAGACTGAAAACCAATCACAATATGAGTGAACACACAGAAGAAGCTGTTCGTCTGGACTCTTCAGCCACACCTGACATTCAGATACAAGTACTATTAATAGCATGTATTGAATATTTTATCTTGTGTCCCATGTTTTTCTGGAAATTCCAGGATAGTGAGAACAGATTTCTGAAAATCAACCACTATATGTTTACATGAGGCACACATTGCTTCAATTAGCGAGCTCCTTCAGACTCAACAGTTGAGTGTTTTATTCAGTGAACAAGTATTTTTTGAAATAGCTCCTATTTGTCAGATGCTGTACAAGGAGTTTAAGATCTCATGTGAAGTCAAGACATCTGGAAACTGCACACATCGTTAAGGGAACTAAGTGCCGTGGGAAGACAGAAGAAAGGGAGTATTTTTGACTGGAAGATCTGAGGCATCCTTGTGGAAGACATAGCTGTGCCCTGAGACTCAAAGGAAAGATGAAGAGGGTTTCAAAAAGCTGAAGTCAAGGAAACATGCAATTGAGAAAAAGAGTGCATTCCAGGCAGAGTAAGCAAGAGAAACAAGGGAACAGGGGTTTAAAGCAACACAGGTGTTTCTGGAAGGTGAAGCATCAAGTGATAAGAGAATGAAGTGAATGGAAGGAGTGAGGGAGGGTAACTGGAGGCAAAGTTGGAAAGGAATCTGGGGCCATACCATAAAGTCTTAAATGTCATGTTTAGACAGGTGGAATTCGTTGCATTATAAAGTAGCGCTAGATTGTGAGATGCTTGGAAGGACCAAAAGAACAACTCAAAATATTAGAAAAATGCATGAGAATGGGGAAAAGAGTATTTCTACCTCAAACTGCAAGCTACCACCACCAGGGAGAAATTCACATGGCCTTCACACATCAGCACCACCAGCAGGGTGGGGACTGGGTCCATCTCAATCACTGCTATGTCCCAGCTTCTCCCCATGCTGCTGGGTGAATGTTTGCAAAGAGAGGCAGTAAATGAAGTTTTTCCTGTCTACCCAAGTTGAAAGTTATTCCTCTTGCATCACAATTTACTACTTATTCCTATAGGCATTTGTGTGCTTTTTCTCTGAGATTCTGAGGAATTTATGGGCAGGGACCAGGCTGTGTCTATTCACAAGCCCCCTGACATCTAGCAGGCTGTGCACCCAGTCATTCAGTTGTGTCCGACTGTCTGCGACCCCATCAGCTGCAGCCTGCCAGGCTCCTCTGTCCATGAAATTCTCCAGGCAAGAAGAGTGGAGTGGGTAACACATTTGCTTCTCCAAGGGATCTTCCCAACCCAGGAATTGAATCCAGGTTTCTTGTGTCTCCAGCATTGCAGGCAGATTCTTTACCACTGCACCACCTGGGAAGCAGAGTGATAAGCAAACTCATTATTTGTTGGCTGTGTAGATAATATGGAAGATAAAATAGTCTAATTACATTGACATTTCAATCTAGGCCAAACAGAAAACTATTTAAATCTGCTGTTCCATTTCTGGAAGTATATGTGAAGGAAACAAAATCACTGTGTTGAAAAAGTATCTCACCCCTGTGTTCACTGCAGCATTATTTACAATAGCCAAGGCATAGAAACAAAGTGTCCATCAGTGCATAAATGGATATAGCTAGACAGATAGTATGCTGCTGCTGCTGCTGCTAAGTCGCTTCAGTCGTGTCCGACTCTGTGCGATCCCATAGATGGCAGCCCACCAGGCTCCCCCGTCCCTGGGATTCTCCAGGCAAGAACACTGGAGTGGGTTGCCATTTCCTTCTCCAATGCATGAAAGTGAAAAGTGAAAGTGAAGTCGTGAAGTCATGTCCGACTCTTAGTGACCCCATGGACTGCAGCCTACCAGGCTCCTCTGTCCATGGATTTCCCAGGCAAGAGTACTGGAGTGGGGTGCCATTGCCTTCTCCAGACAGATAATATGAGGAAATATTATTTAGCCACGAGAAAAGAAATGCTGTTATTTGCTACAACATGAATGGGTCTTGAGGACATTATGCTAAGAGAAATAAGTCTGACAGAAGAAGAAAAATACTGTGTGTTCTCACTGACATGTAGAATCTGAAAAACTGAGCTTGTAAATACAGAGAACAGATTGGTGGTTGCCAGGAGTAAGGGGCAGGGAATGGGTGACATGAGCAAAAGGAGGCAAAAGTACAAACTTCCACTTACAAAATGAATAAGTTCCAGGGATCTAGTGTAGAGCGTGGCAACTATAATTAACAATACTGCCTTTATATTTGATCATTGCTAAGAGAGTAGATCTTAAAAATTCTCTTCACAGAGAAATAAAATGTGTAACTATATGAGGTGATGGTAAACTGATGGTGATAATTTTACAATACGTATCAAATCATTATGTTGTACACCTTAAACTAAGTTATATGTCACTTGTATCTCAATAAAACTGGAAGTAGATAGATTGATAAATTTGCCATCACACCTGGTATCATTCAGGGTCTTTGCTTTTTGTTCAATACTTAGCAATGAAGTGATGGTTCCATTACTCTCTTTCTCTCTATGATCTTTTTATGTGTGTGAACATGAATACTTTTCCATCTCTGTCATCTACAAAATGGTTCTTTTTTCCTATTTCATGCTCTGCTTCTTAGAAACCTGAACTGGGGTCTACTTAAATGGGTCTTTGGTTTTTTAGCTTTTACTGTAACCTGATTCTTCAGACAAATTTTCTCACTTCTTTCCTACACCTCTCCCATCTTCTTGTGAATGTAAATCACCTTCTCTAACATATTTCCCTAAAAAAAAAAAAAAAACCCACTCTCCAATTACTTTACTCTTCTATCTTGTTTCCATGGATTCTTTTCAATTAGTGCTAAAGTGTGTTGAAACCTTTTGAAAGGTCATTTAATTAATAGGATATTCGACTTTCATAGTCTCCAATCTAAATTCTATCAGCTTGTGATTATATTGCCCCAGCTTCCTTATGGTTTAATCCACTCCCTCTCTGCAAACTTTGAACCAGGATATTCACTTCCCCTATTCATTTGTTCTTTTTTCCAATAATTGTCCCATACTACTATTAAAAGATTTTCAACTGGGCTAAAAACAAATCACTCACTAGAAGTACAATACTACTAATACTTTTAAAAAAAGAAAGACGCTGACTGTAGAGAATGTCATGGGGATATTGTTAAGAACTTTGGATAGTCATCTTTTGTCTTTTTTTTGCTAATTTATTTCCTAATATGATTTTTAAACTATGTATTAAATTTCACCTTTTTAAACTGATGTGTAAATTTCTTCATGATTTTAATTAGCTGAAAGGATGTTGTTTCCAGCTTATTCTAAGTGCAGGCATTATAAAATGAGTGACATCACTGCTTTGTATGTACCCCATGGTACCTAAATGTAATAATGATTAAAGCTGATGATATTCTATTTACACAATGTGAACAAGCTAATTTTATTTCATTCTTCTCCTAAAACTCCTATTTCTATTCCATTTCACTCTCAGCATTTTATCTTACTGTAAACATATTTTTATGCTTTAAATTCTTTTGTTGATTGTCCTATTTCTCTGCATCAAAATATGCACATAAATTTAAAATTTTCCTTTTGACCATAAGGCTTTATAAAATGTTAAAAATTACTTTAGATTCAGTTGTCACTAAGTTACTAATACATAATCAATATAACAAATATATTCTGATCTATTATTCAGAAGTATAAATATAAAATATCCATCTCTCAATAAGATGGATGTGGCTATTCTGAATGTTGGAGGTTTGGTTTGTTTTGATTGTTAATCCTTATATCTGAGATCACTACTACTGGTTGCCAGAAGGAGAGAAAATGCAGCATAGACTTGACCTCTAATTTGTGACTCTATAAATGGTTCACATGAACTAGTGAAAGTGGAAAGAGAAGTTGTGTTGTAGCAATGACTCAATTCTTTAAGCTTATTTCATGTTATATGCCAAAATTTATGTAATGATTTCTGTTGAAAACATATTTATTAAAGTGTCAGCTGACAATTCAATAGATTCACATCCAATTTTGTTGAAAGCAAATAATTAGTACTCTGCATAATTGCAAATTGACTTCCTGCTGTTTTCTTAGAGTCCTTCACTTTTTCAGCTACTGGGAGGAACATAAATAGAGCTTTCCAAGACTTAACAAAGTTTTATTGCTTACATCTCTTAATCTTTTACTTAAAAGCGCCTTATTGAACAGACATATGCAGAAAGTGGCAGTATGTCTTTAAATCCCACCTGATGTATATGTCTAGCTTCCAAGGCTATTTGCTAGTCAAACATGTCCTTTGCTCAGAAGGCTCAGACTCTGCTGGAACATGAGCTATGTATGGAAAACTATCTGCCAAACATCTGCTTTGAATATAACTTAATTAAAGTCTTGGAATTACAGATTCATTTATTCAAATTATGGAAAATACCCACCATACAACTTAACTGACAAAGTCATTTTTGGTTACCAAATCAGTTGGCCAAATAAAACTTCTTTCTGCTAGAAAAAAAAATGGTTACTTCATTTTTTAAAATTCAAATAAATGTACTACTAATAATTATAATGATCAGAACTCTTCTGAATTCCATTCATGTGAAAACTGACATGAGTCAAGGCATTCTGGTTCTAATGCTTTATCATTCACAGAAATAGAAATATAGCAGGAAAGACACAAAGCTCTTTCCTGAATTGTCCGTGACTTATTGGAAGGAGGGTTTGCTGACACCAGAATTTCGAGTTTTGTGCTTTGAGGCTTGTCTGGTGCCTCAGCAGTTTTACACCTGTGATACAATACCACTGACATAAGAAGTATACCGTATATTTGTAAGATGAGAGATAATTGTGGGAGGGAGGGGAGAAAGGAGAACAAATTCATTGTCACGATTAAAGGTCAATGCTCGGGTAATTTTAGGAAAATGGACATTGAGGCACTAAAATATGTTTATTTACGTCTAAGTCCCATATCTCCCTTAAAACGTCTTTGTGTGCCCACAGCAATGCACATATACCTGCTGGCTGTGGGTACTGTGAGAAGAAAAAAGGGATCTCATAACTCCATCTTGGTGCATGATCACAGGAAGTTCATGGAACCAGAACATCTATAATTTTTAGATAAATAACTGTTTCTTCCCCACAATACAACTGTGCTAGATTTTCAGTAGCTTCAAATATAATGTATAGATCACAGAATTCTGTCTTTTTAATTTGAGGAAATGTTAAATTTACTTGGTGATTGTAGAGCATCATAGTTCTGCATTATGATACTGTAAATATAAAAGAAGGGTGAGAAAAATGCATGAATTTAGAAGAGGAATAATAACTCAGCATGATGGGAAACTCAACTCCTAGGTGCTGCTTATAACACCTAGGATCTTGACATTTCTGCAATTAAAAACTAGAGCCCTTATTCTTACTTACAATGATAATAGTGGTTAATTAGAAAAGCAGCTGATCTTGGAGTTACTATAAAGGAAACTGTGTGCTCTAATAAAGGGCAACTGTCAAGTGGATCCAGCTAGTGATTTATAATGATACAGAAACTACTTTGGTGGAACTTTGTTTTCTCTGCTCATCACATATTTCAATTCAAGTGGAACATTTGATTTCGAGAGGAAAAAGATCAGTTTAGCTTTTGCCTTTTTTTTGGTCCATTTCCAATTACACTTACCACTCCACTGTGAATAAAGTACATAGCTATAGACAACACCATAACAAAAGCAAGTCCACAATTCTTGCAGCCAGTTTTATCAACAGCCAGTGACTATCAACACGAGTCACTAGGCAGCATAAAATGATACGTATGCATGAAAATACATTAGCTAAAAACAGAATATGTGATTCTTGCATTCAAATAATACCGGTAAATACCATAAGGAAAGCAGAGGAAATCTATTATTTATAAAGATTAGATATTCAGTTTATAAGTTAAATATTGCCTCCAACATTGTTATTCTGTATGTTTGAGTAAATCTTACTTCTTGTCCTAAACACAATTGCGGGGAATAACTACAAATGCAGTACAGTACTATGTCAAGAAACTTTGGTTTCCCATAAGTAGCAAGTGACAGCTGCTGACCCAGTTCCTTCCCTCACTCCACACAAAATGCAATCCAAGCCCTTCCACTTCTGAGCTCACACTGTTGGTTCTTCCTAGACTGCTGATTATTCAAAGACAAGTCCTGTAGCACTTTGGATCGGAGTCACAGTAACCAGAGATGAGGCAGAAATCACCCATCTTTCCTCCTATGATCACACCTGCAATTAGGACAAATAGGGCATGAGTGTGTCTTCTTATCTGGGGTGCCGCTAGGAACCAACTTTCCAGATTATGCATCTGCAACCATCATCTAATTACCACTCACAAGGGAGTCCTTGGGGCATCAAAAGACTTATCAGTGACTGCAGCTGAGATTTCAAAGAATAGCAAAACCATAGCTATTTTGAATTTTTAGTAAAGTCTGCTAATATAAATCCCCACTGACCTGAGTAACTGAATTTCAACATTAAAAATAAACTATAGGAAAAGAACTGTGGTGTTAGAGAAGACTCTTGAGAGTCCCTTGGACTGCAAGGAGATCTAACCAGTCCATCCTAGAGGAAATCACTCTTGAATATTCATTGGAAGGACTGAGGCTGAAGCTGAAGCTCCAATACTTTGGCCACCTGATGCAAAGAACTGACTCATTTGAAAAGACCCTGACACTGGGAAAGATTGAAGGCAGGAGGAGAAGGGGATGACAAAAGATGAGATGGTTGGATGGCATCACCGACTCAATTGACATGAGTTTGAGTAAACTCTGGGAGTTGGCGATGGACAGAGAGGCCTGGACTGCTGCAGTCCACGGAGTCGCAAAGAGTAGGACATGACTGAGTGACTGAACTGAACTGAACTGAGCTGATAGGAAAAGAGAAAAAGGAGAGAAATATATTTTCACTTTCTTTTAAAAGATTAATTTTGTGAGATAGAAATGTAGAATAGAGATTTCTAAAGATTGTCTTAGATTTTTTAAATAGGATTTAATATTCCCAGTGGGGAAATTTGCATGCAAATGGTAGGGCGTAGGTAGAGGATGGGGAAAAGAACATATACAATTACACTGAAGTTACCTATATTATCTACACTCCAAACCATTTTAGAAAGCAATAGTCCCATGTCTTTATTCTCATGACCTTGATTTGTTTCTATTATATAAACACTTCCTCTTTGCCAAATAATTTGAGAATATGAAAGGCTAGACTTTACATACAGTGCATACTTATACTAAATACCTGATATCTACATAATTTATAATCCACAAAATTTGGAACATCCAAGATTATGTTTGACAGATCTGTCCAATAGGGATAGAAGACATCTTGTTGTCCATTTCATTTCCATTCCCACTAGCACAATTAAATGTTGGCTGGGACCTCATGCCAGTGATCTGCAGTGAGATTTGACCCAACTGTGTGTTGACCTAGCTTGATGAGAAATAAATCACTTCAAACACCTCACCCAAAGGAAATAAGGAAAGAACAGTGGACAACTAGGAAGTCCAGTTAAGACACAGGTAAAGCATCCCACTAAATAGTGAAATAGTGAGAGCACTCCTGGAAATTATAAACCATTGGGAAAACAAACCTGAGCAAAGGGCAGGACAAGGTCTCAGGCCTCAGAGAACAGTCTTACCCCACGTGGA
This sequence comes from Cephalophus harveyi, assembly GCA_006410635.1. NCBI lineage: Eukaryota > Metazoa > Chordata > Mammalia > Artiodactyla > Bovidae > Cephalophus > Cephalophus harveyi. The sequence continues at coordinate 422,669 of SJYT01013295.1, read as the reverse complement.
GCCCAGGCCCCTATGGCCGCCTTTACACAATTTCCATCTTCAGCAGGCTGAGCTTTTCAGAACGACAAGGCCATTTGTTTAAAATTCATTCACCTTTATGACCATATGGACTTGCTCTGCTTAGTCACTCAGTCATGTCCAACTCTTTGTGACCCCATTGACTGTAGCCAGCCAGCTCCTCTGTCCATGGGGATCCTCCAGACAAGAATATTGGAGTGGGTTGCCATACCCTCCTCCAGGGGATCTTCCCAACCCAGGGACTAAACCCAGGTCTCCCACATTGCAGTTGGATTCTTTACCATCTGAGCCACCATGGAAACTTAATGTTGACTTAAGTTCACACAACATAAGAGCTGCGAGTTAAGTTTTAGTCAGGGTATTACTAAGGACTGTAGTTCACGATTCATGTATTGCTAAAGCCTGGCTTAGAGAATTTTGAGCATTACTTTACTAGCATGTGAGATGAGTGCAATTGTGCGGTAGTTTGAGCATTCTTTGGCACTACTTTTCTTTGGGATTGGAATAAAAACTACCTTTTCCAGTCCTGTGGCCACTGCTGAGTTTTCCAAATTTGCTGGCATACTGAGTGCAGCACTTTCACAGCATCATCTTTCAGGATTTGAAACAGCTCAACTGGAATTCCATCACCTCCACTAGCTTTGTTCATAGTGATGCCTTCTAAGGCCTACTTGACTTCACATTCCAGGATGTCTGGCTCTAGATGAGTGATCACACCATCATGATTATCCAGGTCATGAAGATCTTTTTTGTACAGTTCCCCTGTGTATTCTTGCCACCTCTTCTTAATATCTTCTGCTTCTGTTAGGTCCATACTATTTCTGTCCTTTATCGAGCCCATCCTTGCATGAAATGTTCCCTTGGTATCTCTAATTTTCTTGCAGAGATCTCTAGTCTTTCCCATTCTGTTCTTTTCCTCTATTTCTTTGCATTGATCACTGAAGAAGGCTTTCTTATCTCTTCTTGCTATTCGTTGGAACTCTGCATTCAGATGCTTATATCTTTCCTTTTCTCCTCTGCTTTGTGCTTTTCTTCTTTTCACAGGTTTTGTAAGGCCTCCCCAGACAGCCATTTTGCTTTTTTGCATTTCTTTTCCATGGGTATGGTCTTGATCCCTGTCTCCTGTTACAATGTCACGAATCTCATTCCATAGTTCATCAGGCACTCTATCTATCAGATCTAGGCCCTTAAATCTATTTCTCACTTCCACTGTATAATCATAAGGGATTTGATTTAGGTCATACCTGAATGGTCTAGTAGTGAAGTGGTTAATACATTGTATCAAATAGACTGCATTTCATATGCTAATCTTGTTAAAGTTTCATATGCTAAATTAATCATGGTAAATGATCCATTTTCTATGATGCTGGACTTGGTTTGTTAGTATTTTGTTGAGGATATTTACAGCTATGCTATGAAAGGAAAATAATCTGTAGCTCTTTTCTTGTGATGTCATTTCTGGTTTTGATATCAGGGTAATACTGGTCTCATTGTGTATTTTTTTTAATATTTGAAAGACATAATAAGTGAAGCCATCTAGGTTTTAGCTTTTCACTGTGGGAATTGTTTTGATTTCTAATTCGATCTCTACTTTTTATAGGTCTATTCACTTATTCTATTTCTTCTCAAATCAGTCGTTTGTGTGTTTCTAGTCATTTATTCATTTCATCCAGGTTATGTAATTTGTTAGCAACAACTGCTTATAGTTTCCCCTTACAATCCTTTTTCATGTTAGTAAGGTAAGTAAAGATGTCTTTCTTTTGTTCCTGCTGCTGCTGCTGGTGCTAAGTCACTTCAGTCATGTCCGACTCTGTGCAACTCCATAGATGGCAGCCAGCCAGGCTCCCCGTCCCTGGGATTCTCCAGGCAAGAACACTGGATTGGGTTGCCATTCCCTTCTCCAGTGCATGAAAGTGGAAAGTGGAAAGTGAAAGTGAAGTCGCTCAGTCATGTCCGACTCTTCACGACTGCAGCCTACCAGGCTTCTCCATCCATGGGATTTTCCAAGCAAGAGTACTGGAGTGGTGTGCCTTCGCCTTCTCCGTCTTTTGTTCCTAATTTTTAGCAATTTGAGTCTTCTCTCTTTTTTCTTTTTGGCTGCTCCCACTTGTGTCTCAGCTGGTAAAGAATCCACCTGCAATGCAGGAGACCTAGGTTCAATCCCTGGGTTGGGAAGATTCCCTGGAGAAGGGAAAGGCTACAAACTCTAGTATTCTGGCCAGGAGAATTCCATGGACCATATAGTCCATGGGGTCTCAAAAAGTTGGACACAACAGAGCGACTTTCACTAATGGCTTGCAGGATCTTAGTTCCCCGACCAGGAATTGAACCTAAGCCCCTTGCATGGAGAGTATGGAGTCCTAACCACTGAACTGCCAGTGAATTCACAAGATCTGTCAATTTTGTTGATCTTTCCAAATAACCAAATAATTTTCTCTATCATTTTCTAGCCTCTAATTCCATTTATTGCAGTTCTATTCTTTATTATTCCCTTGTGTGCTTTGGGTTTAATATGCTCTTCTTTTTCTAGTTTCTTAAGGTAGCAGTTTTGGCTATTGATTGAAATCTTTCTTCCTTTTAATATATTAATAGGTGCTTAGTAACATAGGTGGCTGAGTGGTAAAGAATCTGTCTGAAATGCAGGAGATGCAGGAGAAGCAGGTTCAATCTCTGGGTGGAGAAGAACCTCTGGAGTAGGAAATGGCAACCCACTCCAGTATTCTTGCCTAGAAAATTCCGCGAACAGAGAAGTGTCATGGGTTACAGTCCATGGGGTGGCAGAGGGTAGGATACAGCTGAGTGACTGAGTGCCAGCTGCATAAATTTTCCTACAAGCATCGCTTTAGCTGCACCCCATAAGTTTTGTAGGTTTTGTTTTCCTTTTCATTGATCTCGAAGTATTTAGTAATTTGTCTTTGTGATTTATTCTTTGCCCCATTGATTATTTAGATGTAGTTTTATTTCTATATATTGGTAACTTTCCTAAAAATCCTTGTTACTGATCTCTAATTTGCGATTTATTCTTTGCCCCATTGATTATTTAGATGTAGTTTTATTTCTATATACTGGTAACTTTCCTAAAACTCCTTGTTACTGATCTCTAATTTCATTCCATGAGAGTCAAAGAATGTACTTGTATACTTTGTGTGATTTCAGTCCTTTTAAACTCATTATGGGCTTCCCTGGTGGCTCACACAGTAAAGAATCTGCCTGCAATGTGGGAGACCTGAATTTGATCCCTGGGCTGGGAAGATCCCCTGGAGAAGGGAATGACTACCCACTCTAGTATTCTTGCCTGGAGAATCCCATGGACAGAGGAGCCTGGCGTGGTACAGTCCATGGGGTCGCAAAGAGTCGAACACAATTTAGCGACTAACACTTTGAACTTTTGGTCTTTCCTGAAGAATGTCCCACAGATTTGCACTCTGTAGTTGTTGGGCGGAGAGTTCTATAGATGTCTGCCAGGTTCTGTGGGTTTACACTACTGTTTGAGTTTTCTGGTTTCTTTTTAATTTTCTGCTGAGTCGTTCTATTCATTTTTGGAAGTGGGCTATAGAAGTCTCCAACTATTACTGTGGAATTCTCTATTTCTCACTTTAATTATGTCAGATTTTGTTTCATAGTTTTCATTACTCTGGGGTGCATATAGGTTTATCACTAAGTCTTTCTGATGGGCTGATCCTCTTATTATTATAAAATGTCATTCTTTACATCTAGCAACAATTTGTCTTAAAGCCTATTTAATATGACTTAGATGGTGATTGCAGCCATGAAATTAAAAGATGCTTACTCCTTGGAAGAAAAGTTATGACCAACCTAGATAGCGTATTCGAAAGCAGAAACATTACTTTGCCAACTAAGGTCTGTCTAGTCAAGGCTATGGTTTTTCCTGTGGTCATGTATGGATGTGAGAGCTGGACTGTGAAGAAGGCTGAGTGCCGAAGAATTGATGCTTTTGAACTGTGTCTGTTTGTGCCTTTGATTTAAAGTATTTCTCTTATAGACAGCATATAGTCAGATCATGTTTTTATCCGTTTTTTCCAATCTCTGCCTTTGATTGAAGTGGCTAGTCCATCTACATTAGGTGCTATTTATTCTCTATATAGCTTAAGTCTTTTTTGTTTTCCTATTCATAACTGCTTTATTTTGCATTAACTAGATATTTCAATAGCATACTGTTTTAACGTCCTTGCTATTAGTTTTTGTTTTCTTAGTAGTTGCCTTGGGTATAATAATAAACATCCTAACTTACAATAATCTAGTTTGGATGAATAACAACCTAATTTCTATACTAATACCAAAACTTTGCACCAATATACCTTCATTTTTCCCCCTTTTTTTGTGCAGTTATTGTCATTAGCTTTAAACATTGTAAGCACATCAACAGAGTTCTTGCTTTATATAGTTGACTTTTAAATACAGTAAGACATGAAAAGTTTTAAAAGCCAAAACACTTTACACCCATCTATATTTGCCTATGGAAGAACTTTTTAGGTACTCATATATTTGTGAGTTATTGAATAGCATCATTTTAGTTCTTCAGCCTGAAGAGTCCTCTTTAGTGTTTCTTGTAGAAGGTGTGCTAGCCACAATCTCCAGTTTTATCTGGGATTAATTTCATGATGTGGCTAAAAGCGGATTTATACTACTAAAATTTATGCTACTTGGAGTTTTTTGAGATTCTTGAATATGCAGATTAATGTTTTTCATCAAATTTGGAAGATATCAGCAATTATTCCCTCAAATATTTTTCAAACATTTTCCCTCACATTTTCTTCTGCAACTGTCATTACGCATATATGTTGGATAATGTTCCATAGATTTCTGAGGCACCATTTATTTTTACCCATTTTTTTTTCTTTCAGTTCCTCAGCCTGGGTAATCTCAATAAACTATCTTCAGGCTCAGTCTTTCTTTCCTCTGTCAGTTCAAATATGTTTTGAGCTCCTCTAGCAAATTTTTCAGTTTTTGTATTTTTCAACTCCAAAAATCCTATTTTGTTCTTTTTTAAAAATAATTTCTATCTTTTTATTGATGTCATCTGCTTGGTGAAATATTCTCATATTTTCCTTTAATTACTTAGATGTACTTTCCCTTTGTTCTTTTAAAGTCCTCGTCTTGTAAGTCCAACACCTGAGCTAATTCAAGTGTTGTTTTCATTGCTTTTTCCCTAGGTGTAAGCCATATTTTCCTGTTTCTTTTGAAAACATTTTTAAAAACATGATGTAAATAGGATCCCCCTCAGCTCAGGATTGGTTGTAGATGTTATTATTTTTGTTGCTCTTACTCCTTAGTTTTTCCTTTTCAACGTTCTGTTTAATCTCTTGCTAGCTCTAACTGTTATCAGCAACTCGGATACTTGTTGAGCTAAACAGTACCACTAATTATTTTTAACCAAGACCCTAGAGAAAAGGCAATTTGTAAAGTGAGCTCTGAATCAGATCAAAGAAAGACAAATTGTGAGACTGAGATGAAATAATGACAGATTTCTGGGGATGGGGCCTCTGGGGGGCTTCAGTATCATTTTTCCCCCTTCAGTGGCTTCTAGACCATTCATTTTCATACCTACCATGCATATGAGGCTGTTGGTGTTCAAGGCTACTGCAGAACTGGGAAGAATGGGATGGGACATGAGTAAGTTAAAATGTCATGGCACTCATTCTTCTTATCATGATTTAATCATCTTCCTTGAATAAACAATTTCTGAGTTACTGTAAGCCTTTGGTTAATTTTCAGAGTACTGAAAAAGTTGTTTTTGATGATTTTTGCCAGTGTTCTCATCGCTTTTGTGGAGGAGTGGCCTTTTTGATGTCCTCATTCCATCATTCTAGGACTGTTTTCTGTGTACTTTAATGCAAATAAATGTATACATTCAGAACTTGTCGTCATGGCATGAGTTGGGTTAAACTATAACTATGGCAAGGGATAGTGTTCTTTTTGAGGTCCAAATGGTTGTTAGCCAAACCCAGAAGTGAGTCATTTCAGAATTTATCTTGTGGAAAATTACTAAAAATTGTAATCATAACTTTAATAGGATACTAATGCTGATCCTCCAAATATTTTACTGTCAGAAAATGTTTATAGATTTCATACTAAATGCAAGGACCTGTTAGTTGCAATGGAAAATCCAAAGATATAGTATATAAGGTCTTCTCTGAAAAGACTTAAGGAATGAACCCATGCCAGAAGCTAAGTAATAAGACAAAAATGTATGCCTCCTAATTTGTCCACAGGCAACACTAGCTCAGAGATAAATAGAATCATGGTTACACTTAAAAGAAGACATTTATTTTTTGCTTTTTACCTCATCTGTGATTTTCAGAAACTCCAAGTCCTACTTTTGTATCCCATCATATTTCCCCAAGGAATTTTGAGCTCTTTAGGAAGTATCCAACTCTTTAGAGGCTGCTTAACCCAGATGCCATCAGGTCTAGATTAGATAAAGAATAATGTCCAAGCTAATCCAGTTTAGAGAAGTTTTCATGGGCTTATAACAAGAGTCTGGGCTCTATGAAATTAAAGTTCTGTTTCTGTCTCCTCTCTAAGCAGCAAGTGATTCTTTCGCCCTCAGTTCAGTTCAGTCGCTCAGTCGTGTCCGACTCTTTGCGACCCCATGAATCTCAGCACGCCAGGCCTCCCTGTCCATCATCAACTCCCGGAGTTCACTCAGACTCACGTCCATTGAGTCAGTGATGCCATCCAGCCATCTCATCCTCGGTCGTCCCCTTCTCCTCCTGCCCCCAATCCCTCCCAGCATCAGAGTCTTTTCCAATGAGTCAACTCTTCTCATGAGGTGGCCAAAGTACTAGAGTTTCAGCTTTAGCATCATTCCTTCCAAAGAAATCCCAGGGCTAAAATAGGGGAGAGAGCAAACTGCCAGAGCAAAATTTTATCCCAACTCTCTACTTATTAGACTCAAGACTTCAGTCAATGCTTGTCACTTTATGTCTGACTTGTAAAATGGGAGTAACATTGCCTACTACTTGGACTTAGGAACTGAAGGATATAAAATATTTACATTGTCTGACCTTTGAAAAATAGTCCATAAGCATTTATTCATATTCCCAAAACACAAATTCCTGTTTGAACCCTCTCTAGGAGGGGATGAGCCTCATCCTGATGGCTTGACAGAAATCTGAAGACAGCTCTTTTGTATCATTCTTGTCTTGGCCCAAATGTCAACCCCCCAGGAAGGCCTTCCCTGATTCCTCATCCAAAAGATGGGTTTCTCTTAGTCATTTTCTTTCCCACAGCAAGGGCAGCCAACTATCTCAGTTTGCCTGGACCAGAGGGTTTTCCTAGGATGCAAGACTTTCTATGCTAAAACCAGAAAGCATGTGAGTGTGCTCAGTTGGGTCAGGTTCTTTGTGACCCTATGCAGACCTTGCCAGTGTTCTCCTCCCATGAAATTTTCTAGGCAAAGATAGTGGAGTGGGTTGCCATTTACTACTCCAAACCCAGAATAACCCTGGGCACACTTAAAAAGTCTGTTACCCTACCATGTAGTGCAGCTGGTAAAGAATCCGCCTGCAATGCAGGAGACCCTGGTGATTCCTGGGTGGGCACGATCTGCCGGAGCACGGATAGGCTAGTCACTCCAGTATTCTTGGGTTTCCCTGGTGGCTCAGACAGTAAAGAATCCTCCCGCAATGTTGGAGAACTGGATTGGGAAGATCTCCTGGAGAACAGAAAGGCTACCCACTCCAGTATTCTGGCCTGGAGAATTCCATGGGCCATATAGTCCATGGGGTCGCAAAGAGTTGGACACAACTGAGCCACTTTCACCATCATCCTACTTTTTTCCCCTATGATCTTTGCCACTATCTAATATTATTCAATTCACTTGTTTGTTTTCTCATTTCCTTCCAAACAAAATGTAAGCCCCTTAAGGGGAGGGTCAGGATTTCATTTGTGTAATTTATAGCTGTGTTTGGATGCCCACAACACTTTTAGCACATAGTAGATATTAAATAACTGTGTAGAAATATTGAATAAACTGTCGATTAACTGATTGATTATTTAAAATGCTCACCTTTCTACTTTCCAAGTTTAATAACATTAATATGACCCCACAATTTTTTGTAGAAAAAAATATTTGTCCGGGTTGTAAGGACTGAGTGGGTTGAGAGCACTGGAACCTGTGTGGCAGTGAGAACTCAGACAGCTGCGTTCCTTTTCTTCTGATACCAAACAATATAATTAAAAAGGATTCACTGAAATGTAGACGCTTCTACCATTTACCGAGGAATGTTGGCTCCGTCCAACACAACCCAGTCTGTAAATACAAGATTAGCATCTGTGAAGGGAAAGCTCTCTTTCCATAAAACTGCATTCAGAAGGAACTCTCCACCCTTTTCCCCTGCATAGAAGCAGAAGCATTACTTGTAAGACCCATAATTACCTTAAATGTTCCACAAGGATGTTAGAGCTACCAGTGTGAAAACACAACCTGAGGCCGCATCTCTGGATGCTGAAACGAGCCAGATAAAGATGATGCCCTTTCCCCACTATTAGTTTACTGTATAAATGAGAAGACATAAAGTAGTTTTAGATTTAATTAAAGTAATTGACTGAATTGCATTTTGTAGTTGTGATTGTCATTAACATTTTTGACCTCCCTGTCACATAGATGTGCCAGAGAATTTTTCCAATGGATATTTATTATGAATATTATCATCAATAAGCACCATCAACATATTAAAATTAATTTTAACTTCTTTATGGAAGACTGAAAGTGCAACCAGCTGCTGGAAGCCATCCGTTCTAAATCATTTTTTATCGATTCAACATGGCTAAACCTCAAATACAACTAACAGGGAATTTTATGTGTGTGTAGGCATTTCCCGCTATATAAAATATTTAATTTCATTTTATATCTAACTCTGGTTACATTAATCATGTAACTGTACTTTCCAGAGCCCCGGGATTCATGTGCTATTTTGAGCTCTTCACTGCACAGTCCCCACAATGGCTCGTTTTAGGTCCATGTGCATATTTAGTGACACATGGACATTTGGTCTTATTTTGACGGCTTGCAAAGACCTTAATAAAAGACAGGCTTGGGTGCATCACAAGATCTTAGTCCACAGGTGTGCTGAGCTGGGCTAACTTGTATGTAGAACAAACGATTAAGCTCTGGAATTTGAGACTCTAAATTGTATCAGTTGAGCACCTGTCCCGGAGGGAGGAAAACACCTCTCATTACATTACCCCCGGGCCCGCCGGCTGGGGGCTGTGTAGGGTTTCAGCAGATCCCACTCAGGCACGCTGCTTATGGTGCTTTTGCTCCTCTGTGCCCGCCGCCAAGGGCCTCCACCTGAGCCTCTCAGGGAGGACCCCCACCCCGTGTATGTGCAGCATCCGCAGCTTTGTGCCTGTCCACACCTCTTTCTACATGTACCGCTAACTGAGGACCTCCTACAAGCCGGGCACCGACTGAAAGATGTTAACACAGCATGGCATCTAACCCCTCCCCGCGTCACTGCAAGGGTTCAGTTCAGTTCAGTTCAGTTCAGTCACTCAATCGTGTCCGACTCTTTGCGACCCCATGAACTGCAGCACGCCAGGCCTCCCTGTTCATCACCATCTCCCGGAGTTCACTCAGACTCATGTCCATCCAGTCCATGATGCCATCCAGCCATCTCATCCTCGCTCGTCCCCCTCTCCTCCTGCCCCCAATCCCTCCCAGCATCAGAGTCTTTTCCAATGAGTCAACTCTTCGCATGAGGTGGCCAAAGTACTGGAGTTTCAGCTTTAGCATCATTGCTTCCAAAGAAAGCCCAGAGTTGCTCTCCTTCAGAATGGACTGGTTGGATCTCCTTGCAGTCCAAGGGACTCTCAAGAGTCTTCTCCAACACTACAGTTCAGACGCATCAATTCTTCGGCGCTCAGTCACCTTCACAGTCCAACTCTCACATCCATACATGACCACAGGAAAAACCATAGCCTTTCCTAGACGGACCTTAGTCGGCAAAGTAATGTCTCTGCTTTTGAATATACTATCTAGGTTGGTCATAACTTTTCTTCCAAGGAGTAAGCGTCTTTTAATTTCATGGCTGCAATCACCATCTGCAGTGATTTTGGAGCCCCCAAAAATAAAGTCTGGCACTGTTTCCACTGTTTCCCCATCTATTTCCCATGAAGTGATGGGACCAGATGCCATGATCTTCGTTTTCCGAATGTTGAGCTTTAAGCCAACTTTTTCACTCTCCTCTTTCACTTTCATCAAGAGGCTTTTCAGCTCCTCTTCACTTTCTGCCATAAGGGTGGTGTCATCTGCATATCTGAGGTTATTGATATTTCTCCCGGCAATATTGATTCCAGCTTATGTTTCTTCCAGTCCAGCGTTTCTCATGATGTACTCTGCATAGAAGTTAAATAAGCAGGGTGACAATATACAGCCTTGACATACTCCTTTTCCTATTTGGAACCAGTCTGTTGTTCCATGTCCAGTTCTAACTGTTGCTTCCTGACCTGCATACAGAATTAGGGAGGTTAAGTAATGTACCCACGGGCATGTAAATTTAAGTGCTGGAATCAGGATGCAAACACAGGTCACTGGACTCAGAGCCCGCTGTCTTGATTCCCACACTATTCCTGTTTAGGGTCCAGGTTATCACAGGCTCTGGGAAGTTTTCTGGCCTTTTGGCTGGCTCTGCATAAAGGCTTCAATCGTTTGGGTTTCTGTGGCTTTACCCTTGGCCCTCGTCTTTCCTTTCTCCCTGTAAATAGCTCTCTGATTGGTTCCATCTCCTCCCATCGTGGCCCCGGTCACCAGTGTAGAAACCTACCTCTCCCCCTGGTCCCTCTGCCGGACTCCAGGCCTCGCTGCTCCCGCCTCCACCTGGCAGGAACGAGGGGTCTCATGGGCTGCCCAGTGCTGCCCTTCCAGAACTGAACCGGCATCTTTGGCAGCAAGCCTGCCGCTCCTCCGTGACAGCCTCAGCACAGCATCAGGTCAGCACAGCGTCTTGGCTCCTCTCTCTCCCTCTTCGTTTTCTCCATCACCAGCCCACGTACAGCCCCTCTCATTAACTCTTACCTTGCAAGACCTCTCACATCCGTCCTCCTCCACCCGTCTCTATCAGCAACACAGTCCAGTGACTCAACTGGGGGCAATTTTGCCTCTCAGCGGATGTTCATCGAGAGGGGTCACACCTGGGGAGAAAGGATGCTACTGACATCCAGTTGGTAGAGACCAGGGCAACTTCTAAGCAGCCTACAGTGCTCAGGGCAGCCCTCAACAGCAAAGACGATGCAGCTCAAAATATCACTAGTGCTGAGGCTGATGAACCCTGGTCCAGTCCAAGCCAGCATCATCTCCTACCTGAGCTATTTCACATTCCTCCACCCCTCTCTCCATACCCACCTGGCTCTCTCCAACCCACTCTCCACTCTCTGCTGCCAGAAGGATGTTTTAAAAAGACAAATGTAGTGCCTTGCCTTAGTGTGCACCGATGGCTTCCCAATTCCTTTACATCAGATGAAATACAAACTTGACGTGGCCAGAAGATCCAGTGTGTTTCTTTATCTAACATCAACCATTCTTTCCCTTTATCTCAGCTTTCTTCTCTTGCCTATTAGGTGGCAGGGTTCTTTTCCCTTCCAGAGTTTCTTAGCCTACATGAGTCTCACATTTCCTTCACACCTTTGCTCAAATGTCATCTTAACCCAGAACCTTCCCTAATCTCCCCAGCTCTGCATCCCGCCTATCCTTGCTTTGATTTTTCTCATAGCATTTCCCACCACTTTGTGTATAATATCTTCATCTGTTTACTTGTTTGTTTTCTGGCTTCTCCAGACAGAATTAAGCTCCATTATAGTAGAGATGTCTGTCTTTTCTTTTAAACTGAGATATTTTTTAGTATGATTTTTTTTTAAATAATTTATTTGTGCCAGATTTTAGTTGCAGCATGTGGGATCTAGTTCTCTGCCTAGGGATCCAACTCTGGCCCCCTGCTTTGGGAGCTCAGAGTCTTAGCCACTGGACTACCAGGGAAGTCCCAAGATATCTGTCTTTTGTTTACTATTACGTCACAACCGCCCATAACTGTGCCTAGCACATAGTAAGTACTCAATAAATATTTACTGAATGAGTAGAAACATGAAATTATGTATACATATATGCTGTTCTTTTATCTTAATTCACAGATAATTACCATGTATGATACAAAAGAATCTTTGGCATTTTCTTTTGCTGAACTTTGAAATCAGACAATCACATGTCAAGATTCAAGGGAAACCTAGACTAAAGCAATCAAACAGCTGATTCTGCCCAGCCACTGATTCGTGATTGCCAGGCTCCTGATCTCCAGGCCACAGGCCAGGCAAATCAGTCACAAGCAAGAATCAAACACCTCTCCACACTACGCACAGCAGTCACAGTGAACCGGAAATCAGGTTCATTGGACTAATTCTTTGTTTGCTGATGAAATTTACTCTAAAACCTGGGTGGACCAGAAAATCCAGGAAGCATGGCTATTATAGCCACAGGCCCTCCCTCTCTGGAAAGAAAACCATTTCCTACTAGGCTGTGGGTTTATCCAATATCCCGCTCTCCGAAAAGAGAGAAGCAGTCTTTTTGGATGCCAAAATATCAAACCATTCAGAATTTTAATGTCCTGGAATATTGCACATGTTACAGTCACTAAAACAAAAAAAAAAGGAGATTTTTTTTTGTAGTAGTAGTACTAGGGGCTTTCCTGGTGGCTCAGGGGTAAAGAATCCACCTGTCAATGCAGGACAGGTGGATTTGATCCTTGGGTCAGGAAGATCCCCTGGAGAAGAAAATGGTGACCTATTTCAGTATTCTTTCCTGAGAAATCCCATGAGCATGACTGAGCAACTGAGTACACACACACACAGTAGTAACAGAAATTATAATAATAATTGGAGCTTACGTGTATTAACTGCTTACAACATGTTGGATACTGACCATGGTCTCATTTGATCTTCACAAAGCCTCTAATAAAGGGAAAGTGTGAGTTGCTCAGTCGTGTGTGTCCTACTCTTTCGACCGCAAAGACTCTAGCCCACTTGGCTCCTCTGTCCATGGGATTTCCCCAGGCAGGAATATCAGAGTGGGTTGCCATTCCCTTTTCCAGGGGGTCTTCCCAACCCAGGGATCGAACCCAGGTCTCCTGCATTGCAGGTGGATTCTTTACCATCTGAGTCACCAAGAAAGTCCATGTCTAACAAGGAGGCAGTTTATCATCCCTATTTTACACATGAGAAAACTGAGAGTTGCGGAGGCTGGGTAAGCTGTCCAAAGTCATGCAGCCTGTTAGCTGAAATGTGACAGGAACAACTATTTGTCTTATTACAAAGCTCATATTCTTTCATAATTCTTTCATGTAAAAAATAAAACTATCAATCCCTTCAAGAGACTGATCCAGCCATTTCACAGCTCTAAAGACGAAAAGAGTAATCCTGTAAACATTATTGTTCATGAACAATATGAGGCAAAGCAAATAAAATGCTTTAAAACTCAGAAAAAGAGCACCATCATTCTGTTTTTATAATAAGCTTGATAACACATTTTTTGTTTTTAATTGGTGGATAATTGCTTTACAATGTTGTGTTAGTTTCTGCTGTACAGCAATGTGAATCAGTTATAAGTATACATACATGGTACTGATGAACCTATTTTGGGGGCAGGAATAGAGATACAGATATAGAGAATGGACTTGTGAACACAGAGGGGGAAGGAGAAGGTGGGATGAACTAAGAGAGCACTATCAAAATTTATACACTACCATGTGTAAAATGGTGTAAAATGTGGGAAGCTGCTGTATAACACAAGAGGGAGGGGATATATGGGTACTTAAAGCAACCTCATTCTGGGGTGGAATAATCAAGGTGGGCTTCATGAAGGAGATGGCATTTGAACTGGATGAGATTAGGATAGAGTTATTAATGAAGAATTTTCCAAAACAGGGAACAGATAAGGAAAGCCACGGCAGGGGAAGTTCAAAGGCACATCTGGGGTTAGACAGACCAACCTGGCAAAAGTAAAGGGTTAGCTTGAGTAGTGTTTCCCAAACCATTCAACCAGGTGACCACAGTTGTTAAGTAGAGGAGAGTATTTGCTGTTAATTATGCTTGAGAAGTGCTAGATTAAAGAACACTTTGCAGCGTTTCTCAGAGCCTTTAGTGAGGTTAACTGCCTTATGAGCCTCAAAGAGAAGATGTTATCATACTCTGGGTTTGTTTTATCAATTTGATTGAATCATCGACTCCCCTCCCATTTCTGTAGAGTATTTTTTAATATCTCACTAAACTTGCCTCTGTGGAACTGGTTTAGAAAGTGATCTTGTGTAATTACACCTCACGGATAACAGCACGGACAGGCTGACGGGACCATTCTGTGGAGACACTGGCTCTGAGGATGTAGCCCGAGGTGGCCGATGGAGGGCTCCGTGTTGGGACACGGTGTGATCAACTGTTTGGGAAGGCTTCTAGGGCAGGAGAAGAACGCACCAGACCCAGGGCAACCATGAGCTACTGTGTGGTCCAGTTGTAAGGTCTCAGGAGTCTAAGTGAGCGAATGAGAGTCACTCAGTCGTGTCCAGCTACTTGCAACTCCATGGACTGTAGCCCGCCAGGCTCCTCTGTCCATGGGATTCTCCAGGCCAGAATACTGGAGTGGGTTGCCATGCCCTCCTTCAGGGGATCTTCTGACCCAGGAATCAAACCCAGTTCTCCTGCATTACAGGCAGACTCTTTATCATCTGAGCCACCTGGGAAGTCCCCCAGTGGCTTCCAGAGTCCAAACTCGACTGAAAAAAAATAACATTTTCACCCATTTCCAGTCCTCCAGTTTCACTGCACCAAAGCTCCTCTGCTCCACATAGTTTTCTGAGGTTGTTAGAAAAGTCTGTCTACACGGGCAGCAGGGAGAAACGGAACATGGACAGACGCCATGAGAATGCTGAAAGAGGACCCTTAGAAGCTAATCTGATCATTTTATTTCCCTACTTAAAAGCCTCCAATTAAAATAAATAAATTTAAATTTAAAAAAATTAAAAAGAGAGGGTTAAAAAAAAGAAAATTAAAAAAAAAATTTTTAATGGCTCGTCATTTCTCTGAATGTTAAAGGTACAAGAGCTGGCAGGATGGGACTTGTCCACCTCCCCTCCACTCCTCAAGTGGTCCTCCCCTTTGCCCACGTTCCCAGTGGATAGCGAAAGCCTCTCCTTGGACACTTCATCTGAGTGCAAGTTCTGTGAGGTCAAGGGCTTTTGTTTTTGCATATCCTAGTAACCAGCTGGTAGTAAGTGGTCCATGAATACTGTTGAGTGAATGGGTGGGTGGACAGTGTATCCACTGGAACAGATGTGGTGGGTCTTATAATGCTTTCCAGTGGATTCAACTAACTCCCCAAATCAACTCATTATTTTAAAAAATGTTCCAGGTACACATGTATCTCTGTTTGACTTTATATCTCACGTGACCGCTGTGTTTCTGTGAATCAGGGCCTCCAGCTGACAGTCACTTCTCTGCAGGCAGAAGGCGAACACCACCACCTCTGGTTGCTTTGTCCTCTTTCCTCTCCACAGAACCTCCCAGGAGAGGCATCGTGTACTATCTTCCTTTGGTGCCTTGATTTACCTTCCTGACAGCTACTATCTGTTGAATTGTAAAACAGAGTTAGCCCATTTCTACCCTGAAGTCTTAACTTACCTCAGCCAAAACGTCAGGTTAAATTCAATCAGGAAAGTCACCAAAGATGCCTGCCATCATTTCAGACTCCGGATGAATTAAGATCTTCCTACGTTCATCAAGGACACTGACCTATAACTTTCTTTTTTTTGTAATATCTATGTTAACACATATACATGGAGCCTAGGAAAATGATGCTGATGAACCTATTTGCAAGACAGGAATAGAGACATAGTGGACATGCAGGGGAAGGAGGGATGATAACAGCTAGTGTTACTCACTCAGTCGTGTCTGACTCTTTTGCGACCCCATAGACTGTAGCCACCAGGCTCCTCTGTCCATGGGATTCTCCAGGCAAGAATACTAGAATGGGTAGCCATTTCCTCCTCTGGGGATCTTCCCGGCCCTGGGATCAAACCTGCATCTCCAGCGTCTGCCGCATTGGCAGGTGGACTCTTTACCACCGAGCCACCTGGGGAAGGGGGGGGGTGGGACCAATGGAGCGAGCAGCACTGAAACAATTCTCACTTGCAAAATAGCTGCTGTATAACACAGGGAGCTCAACCTTCTGCTCTGTGATGACCTAGAGGGGCGAGATGGGGGTGGGGGAGGCTCAAGAGGCAGCGGATATATGTATACTTACAGCTGATTCTCACAGCTGTTTGGAAGAAACCAGTATAATATTGCAAAGCAACTATCTTCCAATTAAAAATTAAAAAAAATTTTTTTAAGATTTCCTATTGAATAGCGCATGTAGGTAAAACTACATCATTAAAAAAAAATTATACAAGTGAACTTATTTACAAAACAGAAACAGACTCCCAGATAGAACAAACTTATGGTTATCAAAGGGGAAGGATGGAGGAAAGGAATAATTAGGGAGTTTGAAATAGACACATATTTTACTGCTACATGTAATGAATAACCAACAAGGTTAATGTTATCCAGCAGCCTGGATGGGAGGGGAGTTTGGGGCAGATTGGATTGAGATTGATATATATATATATGACCAAGTCCTCTTGCTGTCCACCTGAAACTATCAAAACATTGCTAACTGGCTATCAGTCAGCCAGTCAGTTCAGTCGCTCAATTGTCTCCGACTCTTTGCTATACTCCAATAGAAAATAAAAAGTTTTTTTAAAGATACAAAACATTCAAGATACTCAAAGTCTTCCATACCTTGCCCAAACAACTTTTAAGAACAGAATTTCATCTTCCACCATGTCTATCAAAGAACATACATGTCAAACAGTCTGAGTTCTAATGAGTTTCAATAACTAGAATCAAATATTATTTTACTTTTTCTATTGTTTCTCATTGTCCAAAATTTTCATGTGGTTGTTTGCCCCTTTGTTTCTTCCTCAGGCCAGCCAGTTGGGCATTTCAAACTGAATGGGACTCTCAGACAGCAATTTAAATTTTAAGGTGGTGGGGGTAATGTTTGGACACTTTATGCCGATAAAGCAGTTTTGTTACCCTCACTCTTTCTAAGACATGTTGATGGAGGAGACCAATGGGCCCTCGGTGGGTCCTTCCGGAAGAAACTTGTCCCTTATTAAATAATGCCAGATAAGCCCGAGGACAAAAGATTTTAAAGATCTTTATAAAGATCTGACCACTCCACTGAGCCTAGCAGCATTTCTATGCTGAGCTTCCAAGAGACAAGCTCACTGGGTGATTCAGGACCAGGCACACCCAGAGTCTTCACGCCACACTTCTAACAGCTAGAAAATATCTCTCTGCCATTCTAGGGCTACTGATGGTCGTTAAACACAGTCGCAGACGAGCTGTGTTCAGGCGTGGTTGATGGTGCTTTGCGCTGAGGACTGTCTGAAGTCAGTGACTGATTTGGTAACCCTCTGCTTTCCCTCTGTCTTCGGAAACACTCCACGTGTTCTCTGAGAGGCCTGGAGGTAAATTAAAAGTTCCATTCATTCATATGTGCCGCCCACCAGTCAAGGCAGCCCATACTTTTCGACATGGGCTGGATAAGTTATGTTTGATCTAGTGACCTAAAGGTGAATTGTAGGTTATACTTAATTACACTCATGAGCCAAGTGTAAGTCAGTAACAAACCTTCCTATTTCAGTCCAAAATGCTGTGAAACCCCAGAAGGGAGTGCACTGATTATACTGTGGAGGTTTGTGTGAACCAACTAGGGTAAATAATTAGACTGTATTTTTAATTAATATTGCAGTGCCTTCTAGCACAAGGATATTTAAGACGATGACAGTATTGGGGTAATAGTAAAGTGAAGAAACAGCCTTGCTCTTGATGAAGCCAGAAAGAACAAAGAAAGTTTTGTCAGATTAGCAAAAGCATCCTGCAGTTTTGGCAGTATCATGTCCAAAGTTTCTAGTGTTTTTAAAGGAAGTTTTCAATTTAGCAAATGTTCTGTTTGCCAAGGTGAATAATTGGTCTTTATTACCAAAAATATATCCAGAGAGAATGAAAGACAAGTACTGTACATTTCGAGTTGGTGTAACTGCAAAACTTTTTGGAATCATATGAACTTTATGAGAATCATAACAATTAACACAGATTTCATAATGGGCACCATTTCAATTTTTGTTTCATTAAGCTTCATAAAATATAGGCTTGTGAAAAGCCAGTTCAATTAAAATATGAACTTTTCATTATTTTTAACACATTTTACCTATTTTTAATTGATGAAAGTGTTATGTATTTTGCCAACCCAAGAATTTTTCACACTTCCTTAATTCAAACCAGCTTGATTTTTGCAATTCAAATAGACAAGTTATTATTTGATATTAACTGGAAATCAAATAAAAATAGTAAAATGTATTAATGGATCACAATGCATACATTATTTCCTAAATAAATTTATTTTATTCATTCAAAATACAGTAAATAAATTTTAGTTTAACCCTAGCAATCCTCACAACATCTATACTAATATTCTACAGATAAAAATTTACAAATGAGAACACCTAAGCTTTAAGAAGTTATATAACTTGCCCTAGCTCATCTAGTAACTCATCATGCTTAGTTACTCAGTCGTGTCCAACTCTTTGTAACCTCATGGACTGTACCCTGCCAGGCTCCTGTGTCCGTGGAATTCTCTAGGCAAGAATACTGGAGTGGGTAACCATTCCCTTCTACAGGGGGTCTTCCTGATCCAGGGATCGAACCCAGGTCTCCGGAAGCCCCATCTAGCAAGCAGAATGTCCAAAAATCCCAACAGAGAAATCCAACCACTTGCAACATTTTCTGTAAGCTTTAGACAATAAGGTCCTTGAGACTTTACTGAGTAAGGTTGTGTATTTTTCTTTTCCTTGTCTTTCTTTTTTTATGTATTTATTATTTTTTTTGTTTGCTTGCTTTTCCCTTATGTACTGTTGCTAGGATTCCCCAGGTATCTCAGAGAGTAAAGATTCTGCCTGCAGTGTGGGAGACCAGAGTTTGATCTCTGAGTCAGAAAGATCCCCTGGAGAAGGGAATGGCTACCTGCTCCAGTATTCTTGCTTGAGGAATCCCATGGACAGAGGAGCCTGGCGGGCTACAGTCCATAGAGCTGCAAAGAGTCAGACACGACTGAGCGACCCACACACACACACACACACACACAGTTGCTAGGCTAGGAACACACTAGTAGTTCAATAAATACAGTCAATCATTGACTTACTTTCCTCTTTCTATTAAACACAGTCCTCTATTAGCTGCATTTCTATAAATTTATTGTTAAGCAACACAAGTACAGTAAATCCTGAGACACTTTTGGATAATAGTCATTTGAAGCATCATAGAGGAATAAAATTATGATCCTGTGTGTCTTGAGTTGGGGATTAGGTCCCCAACCCTTGGCTGAGTTGACCAGCTCTATTGAGAGCTCTTATAGACACCTCAATGATATCATTCCCAAATGGAATTAGTTTTCTCAACTTCTACCTATCATTTCTGTTCACTGTCCAAGTGTCCCAACTAGACACTAGGGTGTCACCCTCATATATTTTTTTCTCATCAACCCCCCCCCATATGATCTCAAAGTATCCAGGCTACCTGCTGAGTCTATTTCCATTCCACCACTGCATTTCATGGCTTACGTGCTTTGATTTTGACTCCTGTTTGTTTCTTCTGCCTAGAAGATTTCAACAATTTGGTTATAAGCTGCGTTGCTTCTGGTCTCTCATCACTGGCATTCTTCCTCCCAGGTGCCCAAATTTCCTTTCTGAAATAGAAACCATTCACTTCTTAAAGGCAGGTGACACCTGCCTCTATCTTACAGCAGTATTTTCCGCTGTGGGACCCATGGAGCCCTCGGTACACTATGAAAAGGGAGAGACAAAGAGGTTCAGGGCAAGTTCTTGCAAATTCATCATGCAGAGCAACATGTTAAAGAGTCTGAGGTCTTAAAGAAAAAAATCTGATGTTACAGCCTAACCCATTGTTTCCTCTATTTTATTTGACCTTAAAACCTCCTGCTTTCCAATCCTAAACCAATACAATATTGTAAAGTAAAAATAATAATAATAATAAAAGAAATGTAAAAAAAAAAAACAAAAAACCTCCTGTTTTCCCAGTCAATACCAATTCTCATCTCAAGGAACCGTTGTTCTTCTAAGCGTAGTCTGAGAAAATACCATTCTGCCAGTAAATGAATGGAAGCGCCAACCCTGCTCCACGACACACCAATCATACTGTGTTTACGGCTGTTTCGCAGGCAATAACATGCTCTTGCTTTATCAAATTAAACATGAAGTTGCCTCAAAATAGCAAGTGTTTCCCCCAACATCTCCATCTGAAGAACTCTTACTAACAATTTTAAAACTCAGCTCGAGTGTTACTATATCTCGAAAGTCTTCTTTAAGTCTTCAAGTCACTCAGCTGTTTGGTATCGTTCTAATACTGACTGTGTATGTTCAGAAAGCCACCTTCCTAACCAGGCAATCAGGCCCCTTTATCTTTGTACCTGGAGCTCACAGCACAATTTCCAGCATGTAGCCCAAACTCAACTAATGGTTCTTGAAGGTGTATTTCATTGTCTTCTAATGCAATACCTTACAGATAGTAGGTGTCAATGCATACTGACTATAGAATTTCTTGAGAGAGACCAAATTGACTTTAAAGTCACCTGGGGCTTCCCTGGTGGCTCAGCAGCAAAGAATCTGCCTGCCAACGCAGGAGACGTGGGTTCTCTCCCTGGTCCAGTGAGATCCCACCTGCCATGGAGCAACTAAGCCCATGTACCACGCTACTGAGCCTGCGCTCTAGAGCCCAGGAGTTGCAGCTACCGAGCCCTGGCCTGGCCACTACTGAAGCCCGCCCACCCCAGAGCCTGAGCTCCGCAGCAAGAGAAACCACCTCAGTGAGAAGCCCTGCCATATTTTTCTCTTTTTCTTGGCTTTCATGCTTTTCTTTTGTTATTTAAATTTGTTATTTTATATTGGTATAGTTGATTCGCAATGTTGCATTAGTTTTAGGTATACAGCAAAGTGATTTACTTATACATATACAGATATCTGGGCTTCCCAGGTGGTGCTGGTGGTAAAGAACTTGCCTGTCAATGCAAGAGACATGAGACTCGCATTTGATCCCTTGGTTGGGAAGATCCCCTGGAGAAGGAAATGGCAACCCACTCCAGTGTTCTTGCCTGGAGAATCCCATGGACAGAGGAGCCTGGTGGGCTCCAGTCCATAGAGTCGCAGTCAGACATGACTGAAGCGACTTAGCATGCACTCACTCACCAGATATCGATTTTTCAGCCATGGATAGTTAATCAGTGGAAGGTAATAGTGGGCACAAGGCACAGTACTGGACACCCACTGTCCTCATCCAGACATGCAGGACCCAGTGGCTCCAAGAGTTCTAGTAACTTCCTCACTGCTCACTGCAAGGACAAGGTCCACTGATAAAACAGTCTACCTCGATGCTCCGAGGAGGTTAATTTTCAAACAACGGTGTCAAATACTTTTCAGCAGTGAGGCAGATCTGAAAATGACGGGGCTGTTTTCCAGCGGGGCAATCTATTTCACCTCTTCCCATCTCCTTTTCCTCACCTGTAAGACAAGGATAAATAAGGCAGCATTTGAAAACATTTAACACCTTGCTTGGCACCTAGCAGGCAATCAATAAAAGTATATTTGGTTCTGCTTCCTCTTGAATTTTACAGTTTATAAAAATAAAAAGAGGAGCCACTTACATGAAATTAATAACCACCACAGCTCAAAAATTTGTTACTCAGTTTATTTTGGACAGATCGATTTGTCTCTGCCATTCTCCATGGTAAATTAAAATGAAAACAAACACACTCTTTAAAAAAAAATTAAAAAAAGCCCTCCTAATTCAACAGAGTAGCATTCAGAATTAGGCATCTGAGTCACACATTTTAATCCTGATTGATTCAGTTTATTGTCCAAAGCATATTGAGACCTCAGTGTCACTAAGGTAAGGCCCAAATAAAACATGTCCATCGGTGGTATGGTCTGGTCACAGCATAGTTGGAGAAGTTGGTTGGAACCTAGAGAACAAAAGCATCACTTTTATAAGGTTGGGACCTTTCAAATTATTCCCCCATTATTTTTTAAAGGAGTAAATTGCATAAGGCAATTCAAACAGGTCAGGGATGGAAGAAGTCACAGCTTATGCTTGGGACTGGACCAAGTCACATACAAAGAAGGCCTGGGCCAGTGTGGGGTGAGGGCACCAGCTCTTAGGAACGTGGGTCCCCCTAGCATTGGAGTTAATGAGGCCATTGGTTCACTTATTTTCCTTCCCAGAGATTATCATGATCAATTTGCATGATGATTATGGAAAAAATTAAAACACTATTCCCAAAGATCAAGTTAATATAGGCCTTTGAGACTTTGAGCTTCCTGAAGGAGAAGGGTATATTTTTCTCCAAAAGGGGGAAAAGCACTTGAGATGAACTATAGTTTAGTTCAAAGAAGCCATGGTGAATTCCTCTTCCCCACTCCCCTTTTTTTATTCATAGCATCTAACATCTCTATTAAACCCTTGAGAACCTTTCTCCTTTAAGAGCCTGTAATGAATTTAACACAAATTCAAAGGGAAATAAAAGGAGCCAGGCGGGGTGGGGGGATCAGAATGAGAAATCGAAAAGAATATGAATTTGTGGAATCCTCTTGTGGTTGAAAAACCATTTGCTCCTCCTTCAGCCCAGTGACAGAGTCTACATTTTTCTAGATTCAAATGAAAAATCGTTTTTCCTTTGATACCTCAAGCACGCCTAAGAGACAGGCAGTTCCAGCATCACACTGCTTCCCGAGGAGCCAAAGATCTAATCATTACGATCTCACTAAAGCTGACTGCCCCACATACAAAGCAATTCCATTTTTTAGTTCCATTTTTACCCCATTCCTTTGTCATTTACATAAAGCTAGATTCTGGGTTTTTTTTTTTTTTTTCCTTCTAGAGAGACTTGCATTTTCTGCTCCATAGAAAAAGCATCTGACCACCCTGGAAGCTGGTGTGGAGGATGAAATCTGTGTAGATCTGCATTCTTGAGATTTCTTTCCATGTTACTACTACAAAATGGAATATATAAATACGAAACTGTTCAGCTCTTCCATCTAACAAGGATTTTACTTTTAGCAACTAAACTATCTAGACAGAATAAGCAAAGGGAGGAGAGTTAAACCAACAAATATTCCGCATCACAAGGAATTTTCCCTACAAGCTAGTCTCAACTTCTTTATTTCATCTCCCTTCCCTAATCATGGGGAACCCAGATCTATAAAGACATATCTGTCCTTCTTTAATAATTTGTGTTACCTCCCTGGTTTTCTCCTAGTCCATATCAGTGTTGATTTCCCATAGTTCACGGTCACAAAAACTTAAAGCAAAGAAACAAAAACCTGTACCCTTTATGTCCAGCAAACCCAGACAAAATGCAAGACTATATTATTTCCATGATTGACTTAAAGGAAGAAACATTTTAAGAGGAGAGAAGAACCCGTTGTTGTGACTTTTTACATTTTATCTGTAATTTATCCATTAAGTCTATCCAATGGCTAAAGTAATCTTATTGAAAATGTCATGCCATCACTTTGGGCACAACAGTGACTGTAATAAATTGAGTTTGAAAACATTTAGATATGTCGTTTGGGCCAAGCACCACGTGAAGTACTAGCAGGCTCTCCATGGGCGGTCATGTGGGTTGCGCACAGTACAAGGGTGCCCAGCTAAAGAGGCAGCTGATACCCAGTTTGTTCTGTAACCAAGCAGAACACCTGGGTGCTGGCTATAACCATGTGAAGGAAAAGTGGCCTTTTCATAATTCATTTGTCCCAAGGTTTTCTGATAGTCATATTTGACTAAGTAAGCTCAGGACCAAGGGTACCAGGAGCTTGTAATCTAATAGCAGATAATCTCAGTGGAGGGTGATATAAATTACCTGAAAAGTAGCCTTGATGAGATAAAAGGTGAA
The DNA here is from genome assembly GCA_006410635.1 of Cephalophus harveyi. Taxonomy (NCBI): domain Eukaryota; kingdom Metazoa; phylum Chordata; class Mammalia; order Artiodactyla; family Bovidae; genus Cephalophus; species Cephalophus harveyi. Next base: position 398,584 of record SJYT01013295.1, on the reverse strand, counting down.
TAGTGAGCTAGTCATCACTCCCCCTTATATAGCTTCCCTAGCTGGTCTTTTTAGCAAAGCACAGTCACACTGTTAAGTACAATATTCTCAACCCTATGAGGCAGAAGTCCAAGTGTCCTTTTCGTGACTGAAGAAAACAAGGCTCAGAGAAGTCGATCAGCTTACCCCAGACCACCCAGCAGCTAATGAGTCACCCAAATACCCCATGTTCTCCCAAGGTAGAGGGACACAGAAGAAGGAGGCAGAGAGCTCTGTGACTGGGGTGGGATTAGAGTTGAACCCCGGGTGGACCCTCAAGGAGTCTTTCTTGAACTGAACCCGGGAAGGAGAGCTGAAGAACCAACATTTCTTGAGCAGGCCCAGGAAGCACCTAAGATGCTACATGTAAGAGGTGTTTGCTCTCAGGGTGGCCCCTGTCGCCTTAGTCCCCCACCCTGGTCCTCCATCCCGCCCTGCACTCTCCCAACAACCTCTGTGGTTTGGGGATTTTCATTGACAAGGCTGGTGTGGACAAGGCAGCAATTCAGACAGCTCGCCCAGGTCTCCCCTCTCTCCACCCACTGGCCCTCCATCAGACTCACTGACGTGTCTGCACAGAGACAGGAAAGCTGGCCGCCCTCCTTCCTGGTGGTCTTCCGTTTCTTAGCCAATAAGTTGATCTGCTTCACAACATGCTTCAATATATTTGACATCTGTCATAAAAGCCAGATCAGGCATATCTATCTCCTGTTAGAATGAGCCATTCTACAGAGGCACTTGCTCTGCTGTTCGGGCCCCACCAGAAATAATTCTTGGCATATTGTCATGTCCACCAACCTTCTGATTAGGAGCCAGAAAGGACTGGTCCTGGTTTCCCCCGACTCCTATCAGAGAAACAAGGTAACAGTTACAGGACCAGAAGGAGACATCATGATAGGAAAACCTGAAGGGGAAGTTGTAGCCCAAACGACTGGCTCAAAACAAATATCTTCCCTTAACATCTTTCAAAAGTCAGTGCCTGCGGCAACACAGCTATTTTGCTGTGATGGGGCATGAATTTTCTCATAACACGTGGCTCAGATGAGTCTTAGGTTCATGCAACACAGAAAGACGTTGATGAAAGTGTTTCTGAGTGGCAGTTCCTCCTCTTCAGCATAGGATGGCTCAGCCTTCAAGGGAGGCTTCACGTAGGTGAGACTCCTGGGCAACTTGGTCTCTCATTACAGACTATGAGTATAGAAGAGAAGCATTGATCACTTCTGATCCTAACTGATCCCTGGAGAGGCACCCATACAAGAAGCCTGTCTCAGATCCCCCAAAGACCTGTTGGTTGGAAAAATGTTTCACATAATCACCCAAATCACTACTATGATCAAACTGTTACAGCCACTTTGATTCTCTCTGGTCCAAGTACATATGGCAAAATATATAATGCTTCCCCCTTGGGTGGAGAACATCGGCAAATGTACCTGTTTTGACAGATCAGGAAGGAAGGAAAGGGATGATTTTTATAAAGAAAGATATTTTAGAAAGACATATGCTAACTTAGCTATTTGTATTGGGGGTGAAAAAGGACTCTTTTTCCAGATATTTACAAATCTTTCTTTGTGGCAATAATTGCAGCAGAATTTATATTTTTAACAGTGATGACACAACACACTTAATAAAACATGTTAGTTGAGACAAAGATTTCTACTTAGAGAAAAAGAGAGGGCTTCCCTGATGGCTCAGATGTTAAAGAATTTGCCTTCAATGCAGGAAACCCGGGTTCAATCTCCAAATTGGGAAGATCCCCTGGAGAAGGGAGGGGAAAGAGAAACTTCGACAGCTGGATGAAGCTGTGGATACGTTCTAGATTCTGGGCCATCTTGACTCCCTGAGCAGCCCAAATAGCTATCTGGTAGGTAGACAGGCTGTGAGAGGAGGGGGAGAGGCCCATACATAACAAAGAAAAACGGGATTAAGAACTAGAAATCTCCTTTACTCGGGCCACTGGAGTAAATCAAGAAAGCATCCAACGATCCTTGGTAAGAAAGTTTGTTCTCTCGGCAGACCTAAACAGGACTTTTAAGAACAGAGAAAACTCATGCAGACAGGAGTGTGTGCATGCTCTGTTGTTCAGACTCTTTGTAGCCTGCCAGTCTTCTCTGTAGAATTTTCCAGGCAAGAATACTGGAATGGATTTCCATTCCCTTCTCCAGGGGATCTTCCTGATCCAGGATAGAACCCTTGTGTCCTGTGTCTCATGCATCAGCAGGCAGATTCTTTACCACCGCACCACCTGGGAAGTCAGCAGACAGGAGAGAGGCCCCCAAATATTAAATGGTGGCCACTCAAAAAATACTATTTCTGGTTGGCAACATTCTAAGTCCTTCTTCTAATCCAACACTTGAAAGAATGCCATACATTTTTTTTTTAACACACATAACTTGTTTGCTGCATGCTTACATGAGAAATGGACTGTCTTGTTCAAACTGGAATAAATTGTTGAAAGAAATATAAGTGCTTAAGTGTCTTCTTCAGGACCAGGAAATCATCTATCATTTGGACTTTGAGATGTAGCCTTGTAAAGAAGAAACTCGTTCTTTACAGTTATGCTGCTAAACTAGGAATAAAGACCTCTGTTGAAAGAGATGCTTTAGCAGTATCTGGATGAGAGATTAACTCTACAAGAGGCAAAGGAAATCGCCTATTTCCCCTTGTCCAACCCACTCAACTCAAACCATCCAAAACTGTCAGTGGATCTGAAATGAGAGGAAGTGACTAATTTGATGATCAATAACAACACTGATGGTTCAGGATGTTAAGATAAGGATAAAGTCATGTTTCTAACTATGAACAGATCGGTGGAAGGAATCAAAAAAACACCGGTGGTGACCAATTGACTCAAAAGCTTCAGTCTTTTATATTCCAGACCACGTGTTTGCAAATCAGCAAGCAGCCATCTCATCTCACGTGGGCATCCAAGTCTTCATGAAGAGTGGAGTTCTGCTTCTTTACCAGAGTTGAAGTCAGGCAAACCCGCCAGCACAGGCCTAGATTCCCAGCCTTCTAATAGATGGGGGGTATCTATTTCTGAACTTGGGGAAAGGACTGTTAGCCTGAGTTGGTGGCGTGTTGCAGCCTAACAGTCTCCCGCGTAGACAGTTGCTAAACATCGCGGCAACCAGCAGGCATCCTGAGCTCTGCAGAGACTAGGAGCCCCTCACGCGTGTTTCCTTTCCCTTTTGGGTATAGAGGACCCCGGAAGGACGGCTGCCCTGAGTTCAGTGCCAGCGATCATGAAACTGGTGCCAGGAGAGGTTGTCGTTTTGCACTGGCAGCCGCTGGGTGACTGACACACTGTAGATCATGAAGCACTTTTCCTATCAAGGCTTTGGCACGTTGCTTACTTTGGGGTGTTGGGGGAACCGATTCCGCTGAATGCCATCTACATGCAGCAGATGTGCTCTGGAAGAGTTATCCTACCTTCTTGCCAGATTTTGACATGTTGTCTGATGTCCATGTTTGGAAGGAATTGGCGGTTTGTTTGTTTTTTTAATATAAGACTGGGTATAAGGCAATATGGAGTTTCCCAGCTAACGCTAATGGTAAAGAACCGGCCTACCAATGCAGAAGACGTGAGAGACGCGGATTCAATCCCTGGGTCGGGACGATCCCCTGGAGGAGGGCATGGCAACCCACCGTATTCTTACCCAGAGAATCCTATGGACAGAGGAGCCCGGTAGGCTACAGTTCATGGGGTCGCAAAGAGTCAGATATGACTGAAGCGACTGAGTACACACATGCATAAGGCAATATTCCGCCTCTCCTCGCGAATGACTTGCTTCCATCACGTGGTCAAGGAGCTGGGTTCTGATCCTGGGGACTGCTCTGGCATGTGCTGCCCGTGTGCAGAGAATGAAACAATCCCCTAATTGCAAATTATGGTTCTCTTGTTTCAGTGTTATTACTTCCTCATAAGGGTCTGTACAAAGCCTCAGGATGCCTCTTGCTATTTTTTGTTTGTTTGTTGTTTTTTTTTTACAAAGTATAGTTGATTTACAATGTTGTGCTAGTTTTAGGTATACAGCAAAGTGATTCAGTTATATATATGTGTGTATATATAAAGTATATATAAGCATGCATGCTAAGTCACTTCAGTCATGTCTGACTCTTTACAACCCCACAGACTGCAGCCCACCAGGCTCCTCTGTCCAGGGATTCTCCAGGCCAGAATACTGGAGTGGGTTGCTCTTTCCTTGTCTATACACACACACACACACACACACACACACACACATATACGTATATTCTTTTTCCAGATGCTTTTCCATTGTAGGCTTTTATAAGATATTGAATATAGTTTCCTATGCTCTACAGTAGGTCCTTGTTATTTATCTATTTTATATATGGTAGTGCTTGTGTGCTTAGGCACTCAGTCAAGTCCGATTCCTTGCACCCTTTGGACTGTAGCTCGCCAGGTTCCTCTGTCCATGGAATTCTCCAGGCAAGAATACCAGAGTGGGTTGCCATTTCCTTCTCCAGGGGATCTTCCCAACCCAGGGAATGAACCTGCATCTTCTGCATCTCCCACATTGCAGGTGGACTCTTTACCCGCTGAGCCATCAGGGAAGCAAGCATGAGTATCTGTTAATCCCAACATCCTAATTTATCCCTGCCCACCTCGATATGCTACTTTCATTTCTGCAATTGTGGTTCTATAATTCATGGTAGTGCAAAAAGCAAAAGACACATGTTCAGGTTTTATGTTAACAGGGAGTCCTTTGCCTTGACTGGCTGATGTTTAAACACTCTAAGACCACACACTTCTTCCATGTTGTCTTCATCTGCTTAAGCCTAAATCTGCGCCTGTAGGTGAGGAATGACTGGATACTGTTACCTCGATAGCCGATGATAATATTTCTACATCCATTGTTAAGCTTCTTAAGTTTCTTCTTCACTGTAGGAGTGTTTAGCATATCGTTTTCTAAAAACCGTCCTCAGTGTGCCTTAGGTAAAGTACCATCCGATGCCGCGTTCGTGGGAGATTATCTAGGACTTAGCTGCTGAGTGAGTATCTCAGCCTCCCTCGCCAGTCTCTCCATAAATGCCCCCTTCTAAACCTCTCAGGGGTAAACTGGGTCATTTGACATTGTTTCAGAACATCTGGAAAATAGTCATTGGGGTGGGGAGGGCGGTGAAAGCTCTTTGTGCTAAGGCTCCGGGGATCTCAGAAAAACACGGATGTGACACACACCAAATGATTCTAAAACATCCACTTGTTTGTAAGTACCCAAACTACTCATTACCTGCTCCAACTTCAAATAAGAGGGCTTTGGCAAGGACTCTGAGTTCAGATCTGTGTCACGGCTCCCACCCAAGCTTCAAATCCCTTTTCTGGCATTTTCAGGCGATCAAGAAGCAAACTGAGCTGAGCTGAGCTGAATCTCATTTCACATGCCTCCCCAAGGTGAGCTCTCGAGGACCTAAGATGAACAGAGGTCCGAGCCACTGACAAGAGCCTCTGAGCAACCATCAGGTAACCACACAATCCACAGGACATTGACTCTATTTGTAGCTTTTTTTTGCAGTCAGCTGCAAATATGACCAGGTAAGTAAAGCCGCCAGCAAATGGACTGTCCTTCCTAAGGCACTTCATTCATTGATTGCAATACTTCTTTATTGGTAAAGGTTTAGAAGTTTTGCATATAAAAAGTCCTCCCTTAAACATCATGGATTCCAAGCTGGGGAACTTCTTAAGTGATTGAGTCATGTGTTTTATGGTTCTCACTTTCCTTAAAATATTAATTAAGGAAACAAATGAGAGCTTTTCTTTAAGGGGCGCACTGAGCGTTAAACTGGCCCATCCTCCATGCTAACCATGTTGTACTTTCCTCCTTGATTAGTACAAGTGCCAGGCTGTTCCTTCAAATTAAGACAATATGCTTGCAGTGATGGACTGCGTTAGCCATCTATCTTCCTTTTGTGATCTGGCTCTCATCGAGCTGAAATGAAGCCATTTCTTCTGCCTGTGGCTGATTAAACACAGAGTAAACCCACATTTCTAAGGAGGCTCTTAATGATCCTCCACAGAGCCTGTGTCAGCCTAGCCCGCACCTGCAGCATTCCGCTTCTCTACTTCCGTCGTAAAATGGAGCATCTGTTTCACGGAGGTGGTATCTTTTATCACCCAGTGTATCACTCTGGTCAGAGTGCATGCAGCTCATTGGGTACACAAGGCTGCCTGCTGTGCCACAGGTAACAAATAGTCCCTCAGGAAGTCTTGTTCTCATCAGGAGTGAAAAGGACACAACTTTGGCTAAAAATCTGTGACTTTAGTAAAAGTCTCATGGCTCATAGCGGATGATCTTCCTTCATGCAAAACAGGTTGTAAAATAACAAGAGGAATCTTTTAAAGAAGGCAATGCTTTATTCATCAACTCACTCATTATTTTATTCATTCACGCCATAAACACTCATCAAATACCAGTTACGAATGGAGCCCCATGAAAGGAGCTGGAGCTAGAGCAGGGCTTGGTGCCCTTGGAGGTTACATCCTAGTGAAGAGACAGACATTAAACAAGTAATGATGCATTAAGTACTTAATTACCACTGTGAGGAGTATCCCAAGTAAGAAAAGTTTATGGGAATATATTAAACGGGGCCTGATGTTTTCTGGGGTTCAGGGAAGGCTCCCTGGGGAATTGACATTTAACCTGAGACCTCAAAGACAAGAACAAGTAGTGAGTTAATAGAAAGCCACAGACACAGCATGTTCAAAGGTCCTGGGGTAGAAAGGTAATGTTTAAACCATTTGAGCAATCAAAAACCCAATGAGAGGGAGCATGGCTAAAAACAGGCCTGATGGCATGGACAGGGATCAGATCAGGAACAGCTATTTTATGCTGAGTTAAGGCATTATAATTTTATCCCCAGATTTGACTGAAACTAGTGGTTTGTAAGCAGGAAGGTAAAATGGTCATTACCACCATAGGACCTTATGACCATTTTTGAGGTGTGGCAATGTTGCACTTTCCTTGACAGGCACTGTAGATATTTGTAATTTTTCTTCTCCATGGGTACCAGTAGCCCTTCAAGGTGGCTATCTTTAGCCCCACCTCTAGGTGAGGGGAACCCGAGACTGAGCAAGGGTAAGATCACAGCATATCACACAGTTGGCAGGGTGGGGCCAGGTGCTGGCCAGGCCTGCCCCACACACAGGTTCCCCCCTCTGGGCCGTGCTGTGTTCTCACTCACAGACAGACTCTCCACCTGCTGCTCCTTCACGACATTTATGTAACATTACTTTTTCCAACTGTGTGACACGAGGAGAATTTCCAGTTCATTTACAGATACTGTTCAAATAAAGATAGCTCCATTTAAATCATAGGAGAGCTAAAGATAATAGAGCTGACTTACCTTGTCCCTTAGACAGGGATCTTGGCACCAAAGTGTTAAGTTAGTGCCGTGTAGAAACATAAAGCCCAAGATCTGGAATTAGATTGACCTGGGTTCAAATCCCGGCTTGTCCAGCGCAGAGGCTGACGCTCGGTTACATTCTTCATAAGTGAATGTATGAGCACTGAGCTCACTTGGCTGTTAAGAGGATTAAGTAAAATAGTTACGCAAAGCAGTTTTCCGGCTTTCTGAGACACTCATTTGTCACTAACACCACCAGCACCGCTGTCATGATCTTCCTCATCATTGTTATAGTCATAGCATCATCCTCATGGTTACTTAACTTGCCAGGTTAGTGGGGATAGCATCACCAACTCAGCGGACACGAATTTGAGCAAACTCCAAGAGAAAGTGAAAGCACAGGGAAGCCTGATGCGCTGTAGCCCATGGAGTTGCAAAGAGGCAGACACGAGTTAGCCACTGAACACCAATAACAGGTGAGGGGCACATTGAACACCCCCACCTCTTTCTCCTAGCAAGTACTTTTAGTCTATTGCAAAGACATCGCTCATGTTCCTCCTTTCACCTTATAGAAGGAATGTGCACTAACCCCTGGCAGGTAGCAGAAGACCACGTATGCCTAACAAAGTGAAAGTCACTCAGTCATGTCTGACTCTTTGCGACCCTGTGGACTATACAGTCCATGGAATTGTCCAGTCCAGAATACTGGAGTGGATAGCCGTTCCCTTCTCCTGCTGTAGCCCATGGAGTTGCAAAGAGGCAGACACGAGTTAGCCACTGAACACCAATAACAGGTGAGGGGCACATTGAACACCCCCACCTCTTTCTCCTAGCAATTACTTTTAGTCTATTGCAAAGACATCGCTCATGTTCCTCCTTTCACCTTATAGAAGGAATGTGCACTAACCCCTGGCAGGTAGCAGAAGACCACGTATGCCTAACAAAGTGAAAGTCACTCAGTCATGTCTGACTCTTTGCGACCCTGTGGACTATACAGTCCATGGAATTGTCCAGTCCAGAATACTGGAGTGGATAGCCGTTCCCTTCTCCAAGGGATCTTCCCAATGCAGGGATTGAATCCAGGTCTCCCACATTGCAGGTAGATTCTTTACCAGCTGAGCCCCATCAGGGAAGCCAGAGAATACTGGGAAGGGTAGCCTGTCCCTTCTCCAGTAGGTCTTCCCAGCCCAGGAATCGAACCAGCGTCTCCTGCATTGCAGGCGGATTCTTTACCAGCTGAGCCACCAGGAAAGCCTAAATGAGTCAGGCAGCAAGTAAATCCAAGAACATTTGAAAGCAGCACAGGGTAATTCCTTGAATATGACTTATTTAAGTTCCACATATAAGTGAGATCCTTACAGTATTTGTCTCTCTGTGACTGACTTATTTCTCTTAGCATAGTTCTCAGGGTTTAACCATGTCATTGCAAATGGCAGGATTTCCTTCTTTCTCATAGCTTTCTCATTGGGGTTTCCCAGGTGACTCAGATGGTAAAGAATCTGCCTGCAATGCAGGAGACCTGAGTTAGATCCTAGGTTAGGAAGACCCTCTAGAGGAGGGCATGGCAACCCACTCCAGTATACTTGCCTGGAGAATCCCCACGGACAGAGGAGCCTGGTGAGCTGCAGTCCATGGCCCCACAAAGAGCCAGACACGATTGAGCAGCTAAGCACAGCACAGCTGAATAATATTTCATTGGAATCAGGGAATATTTTATATCACACATCTTTATCTGGTCATCCATCTACAGACACATAGGTTGTTTCCATATCTTTGGCGACTATGAATAATGCTGAAGGAACATGGGCGTGCAGACACTCAAGATCCAGATTTCATTTCCTCCAGATAAATACTCAAAAGTGGAATTGCCAAATAACAGGGTAGTTTTATCTTTAATTTTTTGAGGAGTCTCCATACTGTTTTCCATAGTGGCTTCATCAATTTACAGTTCCACCAACAGTGCACAAGGGCTTCCTTTTCTCCACATTCTTACCAATGTTGCTTTTTGATAAAACAATGTTTGTTATTGCTTTCTTTTTGATAATAGCCATCTTGACAAGCATGGGATGGTATCTCATTGTGATTTGGGATTTGCATTTTCTTAATGATTAGTGATGTTGAACACCTTCTCCTATACCCATTGGCCATTTGTATCCTTTCCATTGGAAAATATCTATGTAGGTGTTTTGATCATTTCTTAACTAGATTAAGTTTTTTTGCTATCCAGTTGTATGAATTTCTTAACAATTTTTGATATTAACTTCTTATCAGATATATGGTTTGCAAATATTTTCTACCATTCCATCTTCATTTTGAATTTTTCTTTTACCACGCAGAAGGTTTTCAGTTTGCTGTAGTCCCATTTATTTAATTTTGCCTTTGTTATTTGTACTTTTAATGTCTTTTCCAAAAATAAACCATTGCTAAAACCAGTGTCAAGAAGACTATCCCTGTGTTTGCTTTTAAGTGTTATGGTCTTTCATCTTATGTTTAAGTATTTAATCTATTTTGAGTTAATTTTTGTGAATGTGTTAGATAGGGGTTTAATGTAACTCTTTTGCCTGTGATTAACCAGTTTTTCAGTACCATTTATTGAAGAGACTAGCCTTTTCCTGTTGAATATTCTTGATTCATTTGTCAAATATTAGTGGATCGTACATGCACACTTCAAGGCTCTTCTTTCTGTTCCATTAATCTATGTTTTTATACTGGTACCACAGTGTTTTGATTACTATTGGTTTGTAATACAGTTTGAAATAAATACATGTGATATCTCCCACATTGTTCTTTCTCAAAATTTCCTTGCCAATTTCAGGGTCTTTTGTGGTTCCAAATGAGTTTTAGAATTTTTTCTATTTCTCTGAAAACTTCTATTAGAATTTTAATAATTACATAGATGGTTGTGGGTAGTATGGGCATTTTAAAAATCGTAACTCTCCTGATCCATGATTAAGAGATTTTTTTTTCCATTTATTTGTGACTTCTTCAATTTTTTCATTAAAATCTTTTAGTTTTCTAGTTCCAGATTTTCCAGCTCCTTGAATATATTTATTCCTATTGTCTGTGATGATATTATAAATAAAATTGCTTTCTTTATTTCTTCTTCAGATATTTTGTTGGTAGTATATAAAAACACAACTAATTTATGTAATTTTTTTGTATTTATTTAATATTTTTGTCCTGAAACTTTCCTGAATACATTTGTTAGTTCTAAGAGATTTTGGTGGAATCTTTAACATTTTCAATACATAAGATCATATCATTTGCAAACAGAGACATCATTTGCAAACAGAGACAGTTTTACTTTTTCCTTCCAGTTTAGACAACTTATTTCTTTTTCTTGCCTAGTTGCTCTGACTAGGACTTCTATAACTATGTTGAATAGAAGTGCTCAAAGTGGGCACCCTTGCCTTATTCCCAGTCTTAGAGAAATGACTCTAATTTTTCACTGCCAAGAGTTTTAAAACCATCCAGTTTAATTCCTGTGTGTTCACAGACCATAAAACTACAGTTTGATCTATAACCGTAGAACTTTCAAAATGTTTCATCTCTACTAAGACCAGAGTCTATACCTGTTAGGACATGAAGAAGTTAAGGCAATCTAAGATCTGAGATAACCAGAAAGTTCCGGCATACTTGGCCCTCTGAAAAAAAACTTTTCCTATCTCTTCTTTCATCACATTAATCCAACAGTCATTGCTCTCTTCTCATCTGTCCTTACTGGTTCTATGTTCCATGAAGGCAAGAACTGTGTATCCGTCATTTCCTGCATGAGTACAGTCACCTGGCATGTAATATGCACTCAGTAAACTATTTGTTGAATTGGATAGAAATGCATCAGCGTATAGCACAGTGCCAGGGCTCAAGCCAAACTGCTACATCATCCATCCCAGAATTATGTGCAGCAATTAGCTAAATGTTAAGCCTCTCACTAAAACTCTGAGAGATAAGAACAGTTGGCTAGATAAATGTTTGTAACTCAAAGACACAAGGTGTCCTGTGTGCAATGAGCCATGCTGATTTTACTGATTCATTCTCAACACAAATTCCTGTCTATCTGAGAGATAACTCAGTCTATAGTGAGTGAGACTGGATAAAAGTTAGGTAAAGATGGTCCAGCAACTCAAGGACTGAACCTGAAGCTTACGGGAAAATGACTACCGGAGACCACCTGCAGGCATTCCCACCACTATCCATGCATCTAATGCATTTCCATTGCCAGTCACACTGAGGTTCTGCTCATCTCTACCTTGAATATAGTTGGATACTCCCTTTAACCCTGGAAGTGAGGTACCAGCGATGAGGAAGAAGTCCTGCAGCTTTGTAGGAAGGCTTCTATCAGGTGTCAACAACCTGACCCATGAATGCAAACATAAAACTTGTCAGCAACCCTTTTCCCACCACCTTTTGTGGTAAGGCACATTTCGTGGCTAAGCACCATAGATAGACATCTTCAGGAGGGTAAGGTCTGTACAATTTTAATCTGGCGTTTATTTCTCAAAAGCCATCCACTAGGTGTCATAAGGTTAACAAAATGAACAAAACCACATAGTCTTGCTCTTCAAGGCACTTACAGTCTAGTACACACATGCAAGCATGGTGAGTTAAAAGAATTTATACACACACAGACAGTTCTTATGTTATCAAATATCTTTGTAAAGGAATCCATTATAGAACACAGTGAAGCACAAATTAAATAATCTTTGTCTGATTGATTTTGAATACCCTCAGACCATTTCACTCAAATAAGCACATAAAATTTTACACTTTTAGAAGAGAGGAATAAAAAATATATAAACATGGTCCTTTATGTGAAATTCTGTATACGTCAACTCAGAATCAGACATAACTAATAAGAATAAGGAGATGTCTCAGATTACACATCTGCCTGTTACTTCCTGTAAAGCATCAGTATTCCATAAGTCCCCAAGATCACAGCTTGACTGCCAGAAGTCATACACAAAGCAGAGGATTTGTATTGATGAAAAGTTTATTTTTGTCCCTTATCAAAAAGCAGGTATACTAGATATTTTGCCAGAAAGTGGCAAAATCTTAAAGTGGATTATATCTACATTTGACTTTGTGTTAACTGCAAAGAGAAAACTCTTTAAAATGTATAAACAAAAGTTTCTCTCTTCCTTCAGAGTGTGAAGCGAAAAAAAAAAAGCAACTTTCACTGCATCTCAAACATATTACAGCTTGAATGTTACAAGGACATAAAATATATTTATTGTTCCTGCAGCTCAAATTTTCCATCCCACTACATTTGAACAGAGTTGGAGTTTACCAAAATAGCATCAGCAATGTTGCCAACAAGATCCTATAACCTTAACACAAAGTAAATATGAAAGTAGAAAAGAAATGTAACCTTTTTAAAGTTCTCCCTATGCAAATATCATGCAGAAGTCACCGACTACTGAAAACTGACATCTCTTCAATATTTGAACCACCCCAAAAAATCATCATGGCAGGTTTGTTATTTTGATCTTTCACAGATTTCTTTAAATTCCTGCTCACTTTCTGTAATGGTCTGTGTACCTACAACCATCACCTATTAATAATGTGTTTCTTAAGAGGCCAATGTAGTCATAACCACAAAATCACAAAAGAAGCTTTTTTATAAAGTGCTGGGTCTATTTATCTTTTGAGACTATACTAACTTCAAGTCTTCTTCTAAAGTAATCTATTAAAATGAAATATGCATTCAAATATATAAAGAACAAATACAATTCAATAGGAAAAAAAACAACAATTTGATTTTAAAATGGGCAAAAACTCTGAATAGACAGTTTTCCAAGAAGACATACAGATGGCCAAAAGGTACGTGAAAAGATGCTCAACATCATTAATCATCAGGGAAACAGAAATCAAAACCACAATGACATATCACCTCACACCTGTTAGAAAAGTTATCAACAAAAACAAGAAATAAAATGTGTGAGCAAGGACATGAGGAAAAGGGGATCCTGAGGTACTGTTGATGGGAATGTAAATTGATGTAGCTATTATGGAAAACAGTATGGAGGCTCCTCAAGAAATTAAAAATATAACTACCCTGTGATCCATCAACCCCACTTCTGGGAATTTCTCCAAAGAAAATGAAAACACGAACTCAAAAAGACAGATGCACCACCATTCATTGAAGCATTATTTACAATAGCCAAGAAATGGAAAAAACCTAAGTACTCATTGCATAAAGTTGAGGTGAATATATATATATATATATAATATATATAATGAAATATTATTCAGCTATAAAAAAGAATGAAATCTTGCCATTTGAAATAACATGTATAAACCTTGAGCATATTAAGCTAAGTGAAGTAAGTCAGACAGAGAAAGACAAATACGTATGATCTCTCCTATATGTGAAATGTAAACAGCAACAAGCTCATAGACACAGAGAACAGATTAGTGGTTGCCAAAGGCAGGGGTACGGGTTAAGAGAAATCAGTGATTTTTTTTTTTTAGTTTAAATAAATCAAATCGTTTTAATTTTTAAAATGAAATATGCAAATAATATTGTAGCAAAATGTTGATAAATATCAAAACTCATGGGACCAGAAATTCCCATTCTTGCTACCCCATTTATTTGAACACTTTGTTTGCATGAATTCATGTTCAGTTCTGGTTGGGAGTCTGAACTGGAAGAGAAGAACTTTAGCGGGCAAGCATCAGTAACGACCCGGGAGGCCACATGGATGGAACAGGATGCTGTGTATTTCCCAGGCAGTGCCAGAAACTCAATCATACCGTCTATGAAGACACTGCAGGATGAGGCTAAAGGGGCTGTTTTGATGAAAACCAAAATTGTAAGACTCACGTCCAAGCTCTGCTACCTCTAGCCTAGAGTGCTGAAGAGCAGGGGACCTCCCACGCACAGCCTTCCCCAGACCTCACAGCAGCTCTGACCCACGGCAGAGAAACTCAGAGCCCAGCAGAGCCCAGACGGAGTGATGCAAAGGGCTGGGCATTCACAGGAGGGCCTGGTGGTGTCCAGGGGAGGTTCTCAAGAGCTAGTAAGGTTAATTTGACCTCCTCTGAACCAGCGAACTGAGACCTAGGAACAACCAGTCTCCCTTCACGTATGGAATATTGAGTTGAACGTGCATTACCCACCTGAAACCTATAAGCAATTATTTCTTAAGTCTGAAATACTTAGCAGTTACCTAAAATGTTCATTGATAATATGAAGCCTGTCCCTGTGCTTCTTTCCCTAATACAGACCCTCCACCACCAACCCTAACACACCTCTTGTTCAGTTCAGTTCAGTCTCTCAGTCCTGTCCAACTCTTTGCAACTCGATGGACGCAAAGAGGCATGCCAGGCCTCCCTGTCCATCACCAACTCCCGGAGTTTACCCAAATTCATGTCCATTGAGTTGGTGATGTCATCCAATCATCTCGTCCTCTGTCATCCCCTTCTCCTCCTGCCCTCAGTCTTTCCCAGCATCAGGGTCTTTTCAAATGTGTTGGCTCTTCATATCAGGTGGCCAAAGTTCTTCAGCTTCAACATCAGTCCTTCCAATGAATATTCAGGACTGATTTCCTTTAGGATGGACTCTTGTATGTATTACCAATTAATTCTGCTGCATATCTTTTTTATATTTATTTTGTTGAAGTGTAGTTGATTTAAAATATTGTGTAATATTTCAGGTGTACAGTAAGTGATTCAGTTTTATATATGTGTGTATATATAAAGACTTCCCTGGTGGCTCAGACGATAAAGTGTCTGTCTACAATGCGGGAGACCCGGGTTCGATCCCTGGGTTGGGAAGATCCCCTGGAGAAGGAAATGGCAATCCACTCCAGGACTATTGCCTGGAAAATCCCATGGACAGAGGAGCCTGGTAGGCTACAGTCCATGGGGTCTCAAAGAGTCGGACATGACTGAGCGACTTCACTTCACTTCACTTCATGTGTATATATTCAGATTCTTCTCACTTCTTTACAAAATATTGAATATAGCTCCTGCGCATGTGTGCATGCTAAGTCACTCAGTCGCGTCTGACTCTGTGCAACCCTATGGACTGTCGTCCACCAGGCTCCTCTGTCCATGGGATTCTCCAGGCAAGAATACTGGAGTGGGTTGCCATGCCCCTCTCCAGGGGATCTGCCCAACCCAGGGATAGATGCTGCATCTCTTGTGTCTCCTACATTGGCAGGAGAGTTCTTTACCACCAGTGCTACCTGGGAAGCCCATAGTTCCCTGTGTTTTACAGTCTACCCCAGGTGGTTATCTCTTTTATACGTAGTAGTAGTATGTATATGTTAATCCCCAAATCCTAACTTATGCCTCCTGCACTCCTTTGATAACTGTAAGTTTGTTTTCTATGTCTGTGTGTCTATTTCTGTTTTGTATATAAGTTCATTTGTATCATTTTTTAGATTCCACATACAAGTGATATCATATGATAGTTTTCTTTCTCTGTCTGCTTTTCACAAAGTATGATCATCTCCAGATCCATCCATGTTGCTAAAATTGGCCTTATTTAATTCTTTTTTATGGCTGAGTAGCACTCCATTATATAAATTTACCACATTGTCCTTATCCACTCATTTGTCAATGGACATTTAAATTAATACAGCTTTGAAGACTGTCTGATTTGTTAGTAAGCAATTGCTTAAGAATTAGGAGAATCAAAATTCCTGTCTTTTAAAATATATTCAGTTTTCATAAAACCTAAATATCATGGTTCATCTACTTATAATGACTGGCATTCATAAGTATGTATCAATATCTAAGACTAGAATTTGGCATTCACGTCATGATATACAATAGGTAATACAGAACTAAGTACTCTTGATAAGTTACTCTAAGAAATATAGAACAGATATATTTAAATATAGAATAGAATATAGAATAGATCAATAAATTAATGATACAAAGCAAAGAATGTTTCTTGATTTTTTTTTAGTGTTGTGACATTAGAAGTCACTTAGAAACAGGACTATATGAGCAACTTAAACAAAGGAGAAAAATCCAGAACTCAATATTTCTGCCAAATTCTTGTGGAAGCTCTGATACAGAGGAAATAATCTAAGTACATAAGAAAGCCCTGTTTTATAAGCTTGTTGGTTTGTTTTTGTTTTTTTATGCAAGAGATTGATAAAATTTATACTTTCAAAATTGTATAAATTTTCCTTTTCACATCACTATTGTCACCTTAGTAGGTAATAAGGAAGCCATGTTTTCCCTAAATTAGATGAAGTAATATCCAGATTCAAAAAGATGAGAAATCTAACAAACTTTGCTATGTTAGTAAATCAATGCCTTTTCTTATTCTAGAACTTTGTATAAGATCAAAAATATAACATTCCCTTAAACAATACAACTGAGGGCTTTTACCCAGTTAATTCAGAAGTATGTTCCTGTCCAAAAAAAAAAAAAAAACCCAAAAAATCTACTATTTTAGCATTTCTGAAAGCTTGCCTTTATGAAAACATTCCATAAACAAAGATATTTAACTGTGTCAAATTCAACAATCTGCTTGTGTTGGTAACATGAAATACAAGTCTTCCAAGAGCTCCAACTTTGAGAATATTCTAAATGACCAATGACATAAAAAATGAATTTGCTTCAGACTTTTCTTTATGGTAACAATGACATAGTAAGGAAAAGAAAAAGAAAGACACTCTGGTCAAAATAATGTCAAAGAAGGTTCAAACTACCTTACAATTGCGCTCATTTCACATGCTAACAAGGTAACACTCTAAATCCTTCAAGCTAGGCTTCAACAGTGTGTGAACCAAGAACTTTCAGATGTACAAACTAGGTTTATAAAAGCCAGAGAAACCAGAGATCAAATTGCAAACATCCATTGGATCATAGAAAAAGCAAGGGATTTCCAGAAAAACATCTATTCTGCTTTGTTGCCTACGCTAAGCACTTCCCTGATAGCTCAGTTGGTAAAGAATCCGCCAGCAATAAGCCTTTGACTGTGTGGATCACAACAAACTGTGGGAAATTCTTAAAGAGATGGGAAGACCAGACTACTTTACTTGTTTCCTGAGAAAATTATATGCGGGTGAAGAAGCAACAGTTGAAACTGGACATGGAATAACTGACTGGTTCAAAATTGGGAAAGGAATATGACAAGGCTGTATATTGTCACCCTACTTATTTAACTTACATGCAGAGTACATCATGTGAAACACCAAGCTGGATGAAATCACAAGCTGGAATCAAAATTGCTGAAAGAAATATCAACAACCTTAAGTATATGGATGATACCACCCTAATGGTAGAAAGTGAAGAGGAATTATAGAGCTCCTTGATGACAGTGAAAAAGGCAAGTGAAAAAGCTGGCTTGAAACTCAACATTCAAAAAATTAAGATCATGACATCCAGTGCCATCACTTCATGGCAATTAGAAGGGGAGAAGTAGAAGCAGTGACAGATTTTGTTTTCTTGGACTCTGAAATCACTGCAGATGGTGACTGCACCCACTTGCTCCTTGCTAGGAAAGCTATAACAAACCTAGACAGTATAGTAAAAAGCAGAGACATCACTTTGCTGACAAAGGTCCATAGAGCCAAAGCTATGCTTTTTTCCAGTGAACATGTATGGATGAAAGAGTTGAACCATAAAGAAGGCTGAACACCAAAGAAGTGATGCTTTCAAATTGTGGTGCTGAAGAAGACTCTTGAGGGTCACATGGACTGCAAGATCAAACCAGTTAATCCTAAAGGAAACCAATCCTCAATATTCCTTGGAAGGACTGATGCTGAAGCTGAAGCTCCAGTACTTTGGCCACCTGATGCGAAAAGCTGACTCATTGGAAAAGACCTTGATTCTGGGAAAGATTGAAGGCAAGAGAAGGGAACAGGAGAGGATGAGATGGTTAGATAGCATCACCGAATCAATGGACATGAATTTGAGCAAATTCCAGGAGATAGTGGAGGACAGAGGAGCCTGGTGTGCTGCAGTCCATGAGATCACAAAGAGTTGGACATAGCAACTGAACAACAACACATTTGTGCTAAAATATGTTTTCTTGTCTTTTCAAATTCTGCTGCCAAAACAGATACATTTCTCATTCACTATATGTGATACTATATACAGTAGATCTTGTCAAGCATGAAAACCTTTTTTAAAAACTGCTCTCATCAACTTGCAAGAAGCCAAAATGTGAAATGGATATTGTAAGGCCCTGTAGACTCATGGTGTCAGGGTGGATGATGCATGTGAAAGTACTTTGTAAATGATAAATAAAATGCTGTTGTTGTTGTTTAGTCACTAAATCATGTTCAACATTTCTGAGACCCCATGGACTGTAGTCCACCAGGCGCCTCTGTCCATGCAATTCTCCCAGCAAGAATACTGGAGTGGATTGCCATTTCCTTCTCCAGAGGATCTTCCCAACCCAGGGATTGAACCAGAGTCTCCTGCATTGACAGGCAGATTCTTTATCTCTGAACCACCAGGGAAGTCCAAATAAAGCACTACAAGCGTACAAACTATTCAGACTACCTGTGACCCTTCCTTCATGATGATGATGGTGAGGACATCCCTATAGCTCAAACAGTAAAGAATCTGCCTGCAATGCAGAAGACCTGGGTTCAATCCCTGAGTCAGGAAGATTCTCTGGAGAAAGGAATGGCAATCCACTCCAGGAATCTTGCCTAGAGAATCCCATGGACAGGGGATCCTGACAGGCTACAGTCCAGGGGTTGCAAAGAGTCAGACATGACTGATGAACTAAATCTCTTCATCAGTTGAGTGATTTTATTATATGGCAGCAACTATGCTAAGCACTTTCCATGTATTTGCTTGTTTATTACTCATGACACTTGGTTAATGTCAGACTACCATTATCTCCATTTTACAGAAGAACACTAAAAGCTCAGAAAAGTTAAGTAAATTGCCTAAGGTCACACAGCCCATCAGCCTGTGACCATCAAAGTAGTCCTTCACACCCTCATGCAAATAAAAGTATGGGCAAAGAATTTATGAATTAAGTCTGTTATGTTATGTAATCCAGGTAACCCTGTTTATGGCTTATTCAGTTCAGTTGCTCAGTCATGTCCGACTCTTTGTGACCCCATGGACTGCAGCACACCGGGCTTCCCCGTCCATCACAACTCCTGGAGTTTACCAAACTCATGTCCATTGAGTCAGTGATGCCATCCAACCATCTCATCCTCTGTCATCCCCTTTGCCTCCCATCTTCAATCTTTCCCAGGATCAGGGTCTTTTCCAATGAGTCAGTTCTTCACATCAGGTGGCCAAAGTATTGGAGTTTCAGCTTCAGCATCAGTCCTTGCAATGAATATTCAGGACTGATTTCCTTTAGGATGGACTGCTTGGATCTCCTTGCAGTCCAAAGGACTCTCAGGAATCTTCTTCTCCAACACCACAGTTCAACAGTATCAATTCTTTGGTGCTCAGCTTTTGTTATGGTCCAACTCTCACATCCATACATGACTAGTAGTTATTGAAGATAAATGACATACACACATGTGCACACACATGCAAACTTATTCAGATAACCAGAGATATGTCAGGTATCCTTGAACTAACACATAGGTGTGTTCTCTTGATTAGACAATGATTCAAATAAGTCATAAGATTTTTCTCTGCAAAGGCTCTTTCTGTCATAAAGCAAACATAGACTAAATGTTTGATACATAAGCAGGTGTTCCCCAGTATGACTGATTTTGCCTTACTTACCTAGCGTGTTATTCAGAAATCTTTGGTTTACAAATGACAAAAAGTCAACTCAACCAGTTAAAAGCAAAAGAGGAATTGTTACGTTTGAGCAATGTAAGTAAAGAGTCTAGAGGTCCTGGTGCTGGCGCTCAGGCACGCCTTGTCCATCTCACAACCACGCCTGCCCTGCTCCGCCTTCCTCTTCCCTGGCTTCCTTCTCAGTCAGGCTCTCTTTACCAGCAGTTATTAAATTATATATAATTATTCTAGAAATGATAACACTGCTTTCTTTTTTTTAATTAATTCATTTATTTTAATTGGAGGCTAATTACTTCACAATATTATATTGGATTTGCCGTACGCTGACATGAATCAGCCATGGGTGTACATGTGTTCCCCATCTTGAGCCCCATTCTCACCTCCCTCCCCATCCCATCCCTCTGGGTCATCCCAGTGCACCAGCCGTGAGCACCTTGTCTCATGCATCGAACCTGGACTGGTGATCTATTTCACATATGATAATATACATGTTTTAATGCTATTTTCTCAGATCATCCCACCCTCGCCTTCCCCCACAGACTCCAAAAGTCTGATCTTTACATCTGTGTCTCTTTTGCTGTCTCACAAGTAGAGTCATTGTTACCATCTTTCTAAATTTCATATATATGCATTAATACACTGTATTGGTGTTTTTCTCTCTGACTTATTTCACTCTGTATAATAGGCTCCAGTTTCATCCACCTCATTAGAACTGATTCAAATGCATTATTTTTAATAGCTGAGTAATATTCCATTGTGTATATGTACTACAGCTTTCTTATCCATTCATCTGCTGATGGGCATCTAGGTTGCTCCCATGTCCTGGCTATTGTGAACAGAGCTGCGATGAGCATTGGGGTACACATGTCTCTTTCAGTTCTGGTTTCCTCGGTGTGTATGCCCAGCAGTGGGATTGCTAGGTCATATTTCCCGTTTTTTAAGGAATCTCCACACTGTTCTCCATCATGGCTGTACTAGTTTGCATTCCCACCAACAGTGTAAGAAGGTTCCCTTTTCTCCACACCCTCTCCAGCATTTATTGCTTGTAACTTTTGGATAGCAGCCATTCTAACTGGTGTGAGATGGTACATCATTGTGGTTTTGATTTGCATTTCTCTGATAATGAATGATGTTGAGCATCTTTTCATGAGTTTGTTAGCCATCTGTATGTCTTCTTTGGAGAAATGTCTGTTTAGTTCTTTGGCCCATTTTTTGACTGGGTTGTTTATTTTTCTGGAATTGAGTTGCATGAGCTGCTTGTATATTTTTTAGATTAATTCTTTGTCAGTTGCTTCATTGCTATTATTTTCTCCCATTCTGAAGGTTGTCTTTTCACCTTGCTTATAGTTTTGTTCATTGTGCAAAAGTTTTTAAGTTTAATTCAGTCCCATTTGTTTATTTTTGCTTTTATTTCCATTACCCTGGGAGGTGGGTCATAGAGGATCCTGCTGTGATTTATGTCAGAAAATGTTTTGCCTATGTTTTCCTCTAGTTTTATAGTTTCTGGTCTTACATTTAGATCTTTAATCAAGTTTGAGTTTATTTTTGTGTATGGTGTTAGAAAGTGTTCTAGTTTCATTCTTTTACAAGTGGTTGACCAGTTTTCCCAGCACCACTTGTTAAAGAGATTATCTTTTCTCCATTGCATATTCTTGCCTCCTTTGTCAAAAAATAAGGTAAAAAATAGGTGTATGGATTTATCTCTGGGCTTTCTATTTTGTTCCATTGATCTATATTTCTGTCTTTGTGCCAGTACCATACTGTCTTGATGACTGTAGCTTCATAGTACAGTCTGAAGTCAGGCAGGTTGATTCCTCCAGTTCGATTCTTCTTTCTCAAGATTGCTTTGGCTATTCAAGGTTTTTTTGTATTTCCATACAAATTGCAAAATTATTTGTTCTGATAGCACTGCTTTCTTTACATCACCAACAAAAGTCCTAAGAAAGCCTGCGGCTGGAATGGCCTGATCACACATCCTGGAGCTAATCCCTGCCTTCGCAGAGATAAGTTGTCTGATTTGCCAACCAAGATGGAGGAAGCGATTCAGAGGAAGGGAGGAGAAAGAATATGAGAAGGAGCTGGTGATAAACTGAAGAGTGACACCCGAGTAACCTTTCTTAGTCTGGAGATGTCTTGCTGATCTTTAGTTTCATTGTTATCTCAAAAATTCAGCTTCCAAGGACTTTTTTGTGGTGCAGTAGATAGGAATCCACCTGCCAGTGCAGGGAACATGGGTTTGTTTCCTGGTTCAAACAAAGGGAAGATTCCACATGCCATGGAGCAACTATGCCTGCATGTCACAACTGCTGAGCCTATGTGCCACAGCTACCGATGCCCGGGTGCCCAGAGCCTGCCCTCCACACAGCAGGGGAAGCCACGGCAGTGAGAAGCCCCTGCGCCACCACCAACAGTAGCCCCCGCTCCCTGCAGCTAGAGAAAGCCCTCTCACAGCAGTGAAGACTTAGCGCAGCCAAAAAATAATCAATTAATTTTTTTTTTAATTTAGTGTCCAAGAAAGGAAGTGAGTGATAGGTCATTCCATCCTCCTTGTTAGATTACCTCCTGTATTTGTGCTGCCTTATTTCTTGTACTTAAAGGAGATGGACACAGAGCTTTGAAGAGGCTGAGGCTTATACGGATGATGCCTTTCAGCAGGGAAGCTGTTTCTTTCCCTGCTTCATTATACGTGGTGATAATATGATCCACATGCCAGTGATGCTTCATTATGCCGTTCCAATAAATCCACATTCGTCTTCCAACTCATAAATTGACAAAAGGACACCACAGAGTGTGCCCTGTTACACGTTTGTAACTTTTTTTCTCAGACTCTAGGAACATGACGAGATGTCCCCTGCGGTCCTTTCTCACACAGATGTAGCCTTCTGCCCTGTTGCACACAAAGGTCTCATTGACTGGCAGGGTAGTGACATTGATGTGCAGGCCCAAAGGGTTGCAGATCCAGGAAATTACCAACTGGTTCAACAAGAATGGGCACCACACCTTCCTGAAGCTCTTCGGTGAGCAAGTCACAAAAATTGGGTCCACCATGAGAACAGGGAAAAAACCCTAGGAATGCCTTCAGGCAACTGGAGTCTGCGGAGATTGAGAGTTCGGATAAGGGAAAATGAGGATCTCAGACTGCTCTGCTTCATTCCAGTCTCACATTTTCCTAAGGCTTCTTCTCACCCAAGGGAAGGGGGGAAATGGAGAGAGAGAAATGGGGAGCCATTCCACAGGCTCGGAGGTGCCCATCCTCAGGCCTGGATCCTGAAGCCCCCGCAGCACTAGTTTTATTGGACCCTCTCCCTCCCCTTTGAAACCCTCTGGGACCTGGGACCCTTTGCTTCATGACCTGGACTAAGCCTCCCCGAACAACAAAAAAATTATAAGGGACTAAAAATAACTTAGTGTTTGTGTTCGTTGGGGCAAATTCTGGATGACCTGATACTGAGATTAAAAAAAAAAAAAAAAAGCCCAAATATCACTTTGAAAAAGCCAGGAACAAAAGCAGGGTATTGTGCATGCCCACTGCACTCACCACCACCAAAGGGGTGGGCACGCCACCTAAGCCATCCC
This sequence comes from Cephalophus harveyi, assembly GCA_006410635.1. Lineage (NCBI taxonomy): Eukaryota > Metazoa > Chordata > Mammalia > Artiodactyla > Bovidae > Cephalophus > Cephalophus harveyi. Next base: position 374,938 of record SJYT01013295.1, on the reverse strand, counting down.
ACCAGCCCAACCCTTGGACACACCCCCTCCTCACCTCATATACAGGACCAGCTGGCCTGACCCTCCCAGGAAGCAAGTGAACAAAGACACCTGCTACTTGTCCTTGCTCCCTCCTGTTAGAGTGGGAACCCCGATAAAGCCTTGCCTGAATTTCTTGCCTGGCTTCTCTGATCAATTTCTATTGATTAAGGAGCCCAAATGATGCTTTCAAATTGTGGTGCTGGAGAAGACTCTTGAGAGTCCCATGGACAGCAAGGAGATCAAACCAGTCAATCCTAAAGAAAATCAACTCTGAAAATTCACTGGAAGGACTGATGTTGAAGCTCCAAAATGTTGGCCACCTGCTGCAAAGAACAGTCTCTGATAATGGGAAAGACTGAGGGCAGGAGAGAAGGGAGGACAATGGATGTCTCTGTCGACAGAAGTGGTAGGATGGCATTAATGATTCAACGGACGTGAGTTTAAGCCTGGCATGCTGCGTTCCACGGGGTTGCAAAGAGTTGGACACAACTTAGCGACTGAACAACAAGAAGCCCAAGAACCCTGGTCAGGAACATGTTGACATTTTTCTTGATCTTTCCTTTTTCTTTTCGATCCAGAGGCAGAACACTGGGTGAATCATACTCCTCTGCAGATAACACACTATCACTATAAGCTTGCACCAGGTCCTTCTCTCATTGTTTATTGCCTTTTATCCCATTTCCCTTCCCCACTTTCCTCCCCAACCCAATAACCACAGCACTACTAGATTTGATGATCTCGAATTTTTAGGAATCTTCATTAAACACGTGGTATGGCCTTCTGCTGCATGTATGTTTTTAGCTTTTACATGTGATATCCACAGACTTTTTCCTGTTTCTTTTTCATCCACCCAGCCCATTTTGTAAGATTTATCTGGATACTTCTATCTGTTTTGCATGGTATTTTGCAGTAAGCTTCATTATCTGTCCCTCCAGGGATGAACCCCGAGGTCACCACCATCCTCACCACGATAGAGACCACTGTGATGAACATCCCAGGCCAGCCAGCTCAGGGACCTGCATGACAGCTTCTGTGGGTTCTACATCCAGGCGTGGGACTGAAAGATGGTTTCCGTCTGGCTGTCCTGTCCTGATTACTCTAAGGAGCACCTATGTGGCCCCGTTCACATCACAGAAATGGGAGCCATCTGAAGCTCAAAGAAGTTAACTCCTGAGAGTTATGCCTACCTCCACAGAGCTGGTTCAGTGGTGGAGAGTCTGGATTCAAAGCCAAGTTTCTGTGACTCCCTTCCACTGCACCACCCTGCCTTCCACAGGGACTTTTTGATTCGATGCTTGAGGCAGCAGGAAACGGGCCAGGAAAGGATTCCTTCCACTCACCAGGCATCCATGCCCCCAGGGGTCTTCAGATCTGCAGGGAAAGCTAACCCTAACCCATGGGTCTGTGTTCCCTAGCCTGGCCCACAGTGCTGTGTAATCAGAGGTGCAGAAGAGCCCCACTGGCCAGGGGCCAGACAAGCTTAGCCCTCCACCCCACCCGTGATGCAAGCAGATTAACAACTGCCATCTGGCAAGCAGAGGCTCTGCATGCAAACTGCAAACCCCTCCTGTGGGCGAATCACTAGTGTGTCCAACATCAGTCAGGCCCAATGAAACTTTGATGGCTCTATTAATGAAGATGAAAACTTGAGATATGCCAAATACAGATTAAATGGCATCTTGGTAACATGATTATCTCTGAATTACTAGCTGTTGAGAGAGACAGCCAAGTGACTAATCCCAGGGAAGGCTAGGGACTTTGGATGCAGGAGACACCACCTCCTGTCTCCAGGGTGTTCTTTATTGCATCAAAGTATTGATAGTACTTTACTAAATGGAACACCTGAGAGGGGGCTTCCTCTGGAGAAGTCCCTTCTTTACAGAGAAGATTCAATTTCTTGAAGTTCTGAGGTTCGAAATTTAGAGTGGTCTATAACAAGATGAGCAGGAAGTGCATCAGGAAGAAACAAGGAGCAAACACAAGAATCTAGCAAATGTTCATGTCCACAGCATTGTTGATAAAATAAGCAGAAATGACAAGGTAGGAATGATAGGAAAATAAAAGCCACAAGTCTCTCCTACTTCTTTTTTTTTAATTTTAATAGTAGCTTTATTTAACTCAATATATAAAAAATAATATCATTTTAACATGGATTCAATATAATAATTATAGAGATATTGTGCATCCTTTTCCAGGATTAAATTTTTGAAATTTGATATACATTTCACAGTTTCAGTACATCTTAATAAGGACTTTGTTGTTTTTTACTTGCTAAGTTGCATCCAACTCTTTTGCAACCCCATGGACTTGTAGCCCACCTGACTCCTCTGTTCATGGGACCTTCAAGACAAGAATACTGGAGGAGGTTGCCATTTCCTCCTCCAGGAGATCTTCCCAACCCAGGGATCAAACCAGAGCCTCCTGCATTGACAGGCAGATGCTTTACCACTGAGCCACCAGGGAAGCCCTAATAAGGACTTGTCGCAGTTAAGATGCTCAGTAGTCTGGCTTGGGTTCCTACTCTCTGCATTTCCATCATATCCTGTTTCCATCATTCTTCCACTAGACCGTGTTCTTCTTGAGATTAGGTACTCTGCTTCCTGCATCCATAACACATAGCACAATATACCTAGTGGGTACTCAACAAATCCTTTTTGCACAATGAAGAGATGTTATTGCATGAAATTCAAGCCTTCATGCACAACAGAGGATCTTTCGACTTCTGTCTTTAGCTCAGTATTATCTAGTACGTTCTTCTATGCTAGGGTTTTTCAATACACGAGCTATGTTAGCGCATATCATTTCTATAAGGTAGGCACTGTTATTCCTTTTTTCTCTATGAGAACGCTGCTGCTGCTAAGTCGCTTCAGTCGTGTCCGACTCCGTGCGACCCCACAGGCGGCAGCTCCGCCATCCCTGGGATTCTCCAGGCAAGAACACTGGAGTGGGTTGCCATTTCCTTCTCCAATGCATGAAAGTGAAAAGTGAAAGTGAAGTCGCTCAGTCGTGTCTGACTCAGCGACCCCATGGACTGCAGCCTACCAGGCTCTTCCATCCATGGGAGTTTCCAGGCAAGAGTACTGGAGTGGGGTGCCATTGCCTTCTCCGAAATAGGTCTTACCATGTCCAAAGTGAGTATCCTCTTAAAGAAATGTCATAGCTATACATCCCAATTCTATGGCGCCATAGAGAATTTTGAGAGGGTTCCAAGAATTATTTCCAAAACAAATGGAAAGCCAATCCCAGTAGAGAGCCTTTGAACATTTCATCTTTAAGAGAAAATTGGGTCTTGTCAAGTGGTGGTGTGTTGGGAAAGTGGGGTTGTTTGTGACGATCTGCAAATAATTTGACAAATGTCTTTCAATTTAGCTGGAGTTTTGTAACAAAGTCTTTACTTGGCAGCCATGAAATAGTCTATAACACCTCCAAGAATCCCATCTAGCCACAGATGTCGATAAATTTCCTTACAGTTTCCAGAAGAGGTCAAGGACATGAATTGGTGGCACGGCACATGGTATAAATTGTGTGTTGCATAAAGTTATCTAAATACATCTTAAGAAAACCCAACACTTTGTCTTTCCTCTCAAAGTGTATTTCCATGCACAGCAGATAGCTTAAAAATCACTGCTCTAAGACTTCTGATAAACTGTACCTTTTCAATCAGATGTATAATTGTAGTAGCACTGTTATTGCTTACGTTTCACACAGTCGTTAGCAACTGTAATTTTTCGTTAAATTCTTGAAATCCCTTTCTGAAAAAACAAATGCAATTGCACTCTGCATTCTCCTGGTTAACAGCGTCATTATCACACGCACATCCTCAAACAATTAGCTAAATTCCATTGTTCTGAATATCTTCTTTTTTGTGTGATGCATTCACAACCTTATTCAGTCTTCTGCCTGCTCAATGGAAAAGTTTTTATAGAAACTACCATAAACGATACATAATTGTAAATGGCTTTAAAAAGCCATATGGAAGGATGAATAATCTTCCTTTTTGTTTCCATCTTTCCTAAATATTCTTTCGCTTTCAGTTTTGCAATACCTTTTGCACTCGCTTTGGTCAAAATTGTTGTTGGCCATTTGCCAGTTTGGAATGTCCTACAAAATGAATTGCTTCTTTTGTAAATAAGAAAAACTTTGGGAAATAGTGCTTTGAAATACTGTGCTGGAGTTACAGCTAGCTGGTAGCACTTTCTGTGGGGGCAAAGAAAGGCAGTGAGTTTATCGTCTGTTCATCATGTATAAATCATGATCCAGGTAATATTTTGTGCTTGCCTTCACATCTACTAGTGGCTATAGTTTGGAGCATCACAAATATTCTTTCAGGAAAAAAACACATATTTCCTGTGTCATGATGGCATTTCAACTTGGTCACTTTTCAATGACACTAGTACCCGATAGAAATTGGGACACATCTTTAGCCACCAGTTTCTCGGCTGACACTTAATAAAGACACCATGATTTTCAAGTGAATGAGTTTACCCATTTTTATTGGCTTCCTTTTCATGCTTTCTACTTTAAGAAGTTAATTTATTCCTCTTATAATTTAAATGCCAAGTTCTTCTAATATTATTCTTGCAAGGTAACTGAATTTGGCCAGTCTTCATCTTTCTTCTTTCCCATATTACCTTATGCTTTTCAGAAAAAAAAAAAATCTTTAAATGGCACAACAAGAACAAATATCAGAGTTGAAGATCATTTTTAAACCAAAGTGGTTGTCAAAATTAGTCCAATAATGCACTGCGGCTCAATTCACTTATAAGATAAATTATCATATAAATAATAATGTTTTTAATTTCTTGCAAACTTAGAAATGAGAGTGAGAACACACTCAAAGGAAATTTTAAAGCTCACATTTAAAAGAGAAATAGTTTTCTATTTTTGCCCATTGAAATGCAGTGAAATTATATATGTATATACACTACGAATCACTACATAGGATTATTAAAATAACTTTCCTTTCAATGATTTTCTTTCCAAATACAATTCTTGAATCATATATCTTAATTTAATATTCAAAATAATGAGAACAGAGTGAAAAAAGTTTACTGGAAAAATGGTCTGTTTAAGACAGAACTGGACTGATGGTCAATTAAAACTGTTTCTCCACACTCTAGAGAAGGAAACCTTCCTACACTGCTGGTCAGAATGCAAATTGGTATAGCCACTATGGAGAATAGTAGGAGGTTCCTTTAAGAACTGAAAATAGAGCTACCATATTACCCTGCAATCCCACTCCTGGGCATATATCCAGAGAAAAACATGATCTAAAAAGATACATATACCCTAATATTCATTGCAGGATTGTTTACAATAGCCAAGGCATGGAAGCAACCTAAATGTCCATCAACAGAGGAATGGACAAGGAAGATGTGATCCATATATACAATGGAATATTACGCAACCATTAAAAAGAAGGACATAATGCCATTGCAGAAACATGGATGTACCTAAAGATTGTCATACTGAGTGAAGTAAAACAGACAGAGAAGGTGAAGTTTCATATGACATCCTTTATATGTGTAATCTAAAAATAAATGATGCAACTGAAATTACTTATAAAAACAGAAAGAGACTCAGAGACTTAGAAGATAGTTTCTGGGGGTGGGGAAGGATGGGCGGATGGGATAACTAGGGAGTCTGGGATGGACACGTACACAGTGAACATTTCAAATGGATAACAAACAAGGACCTACTATATAGTACATGTTGAAGATTATGTGGCAGCCTGGATAGGAGGGGAGTTTGGGGGAGAATGTATACATGTATATGCAAGGCTGAGACCCTTCGCTGCTCACCTGAAACTATCACAACAGTGTTAATCAGCTATACCAATGCAAAATAAAAAGTTAAAAAAACAAAAACTGTATCTCCACACTTTAATTCAGGATGTGGATAATTTTTTTTTAACCTCTGCAAAGAAGCTGAAATAAGATATATTATGCCAAGATATCTGGGCAGGAAATTGCCACTAGGTATGAGCAAGAGACATCCAATCTCTCCATTCTGATGAAAATGTGATCAATCATATTTATGCTGAGAAGAAGACAAACATACCAAAGACTCAAAACTTTAGAAAAATGCCATTAAAAATCCAACTCTGTGCAATCCATGAGAAGACATGACCTAATCAATGAGTAAGATGTAAATCAGCATCAAGCCCTGTAGACTTTAAGTCTCTCTGTCACAGTATTATTCATATCCAAAAATTAAAAAAAAATTAGTTTAAATGTTTTAATTCAGAAATAATATATGTATAAAACATCTTGGCTTCCTTAGATACATTGAAAAGAAAAATTTGAGCTACTCGAAATCAATGTATAAATTTATGAAATAATGCAAATGCTCCACAGTGCATTTAGCCAAATAAGGAACAAAAATAACATTATGAGAACCTACTGGATAAGGACGTGAAGACGCTTCATCCTTCCATTTGTTGCTGTTATTGTTGTTCAGTTGCCAAGGTGTTCAACTCTTTGTGACCCCCATGGACTGCAGCATGTCCGACTTCCCTGTCCTTCACTGTCTCTTGGAGTTTGGTCAAACTCATGTCCATTGATTCAGTGATACCATCCAACCATCTCATCCTCTATTGCCCTCTTTTCCATTTGCCTTCAATCTTTCCCAGCATCAGGGACTTTTCCAATGAGTCAGCTCTTCGCATCAGGTGGCCAAAGTATTGGAGCTTTAGCTTCAGCATCAGTCCTTCCAATGAATATCCAAGGTTGATTTCCTTTAGGATTGACCAGATATCACATAAACCTGTCAGATCTCAAATATCACATGTCACATCTCAAATGATGTTTCCTCTGAAAGCCAAGTTTCAACTTGGGAAAGACCTCATTTTAAAGACCAAAACCCAATATTCCAGAAGCTTAGGGTTAAACAGAGAATCTGAAGAACACATCTTTAGTGAAAATTTAAACTGAGGTCAACATTTACTGATGTCACTACAAACAAAACACTATCTTGAAGAATCTTATAATAATCAACTCTTAGGCTTTACTGCCTTGTGAGAGAGAGAGAGAGTGCATGTGTGTGTGCCCGTGCACGTGTGTTAAGGCAAGTATTTTCTACAAATAAACCTGGACACCAAACTCTTTCTTTAGTTGCTGGTGTATTTTTGTTTTCATATGGGCACTGGACGCATTTCTGCAGTTGTGAACAACTACATTTGATTAAAATCTGTCAGATTTATCTTTTTAGCAGGAGAAAAGAAATATGTGTTTCTCCAGAAAGGAAATCAATGTGTCTTTATGATAGATGCAGAGTGGAACGCTGGATACTGTCACTTTAAGTGATGAAGCAGAAAGACAGGGTAGCTCCGTAGCTATCACCCACTGGCTGCTGACATAGTTGTTGGGAGGCAAAGCCCTGTTTAAATCTTATAATCGTTGTTTATAGGATAGGCTTACAGTCACTGACCTAATAGTTGTTACTCCACCTTGTTAAGTTACCAAGTCCAGCATCTGAGGTGTCCGCAGTTTACTTTGTTTAAATTCTCTTAGCAATATCTTTGGACCAGAGCTCTGCTCTGTTGCTCTTCAGAGAAAAGAGTTCTCCCCTCCCCATAGGAAGGCACCAGGTCTGCAAGGGAGGATAACTGTAGCACAGAATCCCCTATCTGAAGATAAACAGAAAACAGAAACCTACAAAGCAGCTCCCAGGCTATGCCAGAGACACATAAAGGAGAAAGCATCCTCAAGGGGCCATAATGGGAGACTGCTTCCTGGCAGAGATCTCCTCCTTCTGCTTGAGACCCACTCTCCTCCCCCAGGACGCCAAGGGGCTCCAGACACAGCTGTGCTGGAGAGCGAAGAAACTTCTGCCCAGGCATTGTGAGTTTAGAACGTCCTCTTTCAGAGATGCTACAACCAGGAGTCACTTACCCAATCAAGATCGCTTGAGAAGGTCACAGTGAGCAGGGATGTCTTTACAGGGTGAGTATTAGTTCTCTGTGGCTGCAACCAGCAAAACCATCCTAATGGGCTTGTAAAGGAATGTCAGGGTCTATGAACTCATGTGTCAGCTAAAATTACTGTCTCTCTTGTCTCATGAATGACATCTGTCAATGAAGTATTTGAAGTGTTTATTTGTAGTCAATTTCCATAATATATATTATATATAAAATATATTTATATATGTATATTTATATATAATACATAAAATATTATATATTATATAAACATTTCAAATATATATATTATATATTTATATGTAATTGTGCTTTATATATATTATATATAAAGTATTTCAAGTGCTCATTTGTAGTCAATTTCCCTAATAATGGTGTATGTAAAAGCCCCTCTCCTAACCAACATTTTTAAAACAATATGTTGGATTTTGTTCCTTAATAAGTTTATTTTTATAATATAAATTATATATAAAATAAGTTACATATAAAATATAATATATATATTTATATTCATACTGGCTTTCCCTTGTGACTCAGTGGTAAAGTATCCACCTACAATGCAGGAGGCCTGGGTTCAATCCCTGGGTTTGAAAGATCCCCTGGAGAAGGGGAAGGTAACCCACTCCAGTATTCTGGCCTAAAGAATTTCAAGAACTGTATAGTTCATGAGGTCTCAAAGAGTCAGATACGATTGAGTGACTTTCACTTCACTTCACTTGTATATATGTATGATATTATATATAAAATAAGTTAACTTTGTTCCTTGAGAAGTTCCTTATTGAGGAGTTATTAAGTTCCTTATTAAGTTCCTCCTTATTAAGCTCCTTATTGAAGTGCCTGTGCACAGGTATGTTCAGTATGTTAACACAGGCCTGATTAAACCATTAATGACACTTTATGCAGAGCACCTAGCAAGTGCTTAGAACATGGTTGATATTCTTTACAGGTTCTTTCCTTATTTATCACACCTCTCTTCAATTTGCACATCCTCCAAATTAAATAAGCACAAACAACTAGTGCAATTGCTTAAAGCTAAATGACCTCCTCCTTTTATCCCCAATGTCCACTTTCTATCCTTACCTCACTCCTACAATTGCCAAACTGTTCAAGAATTAGAGTTTAAGGGTTGCACATTAAGAGTTCATTGGCCACCATTGCATCCACTGTAAATCATTGGAGCCTTCCCACAATTTTCATAAAACCAAACATACATTCTTGCATTCTAGTAATAGACTCTAGTAATGGTGTCATACACTTCTGATATACTGATGGATTTGATTTGCTAACATTTTGCTTATAATTCTTGGTAGAAATTGGTCTTCAAATTCTGTGCTGTCTTTAGAAACAATCTTCACAAAATAATTTAACTACCTTTCCTTTTTATGGTTGAATAGATTTTTCTATCACACTGAAACTGATTTTTAATAAGGAATTCATCTATAAAACCATTTAGGCCTGGTGCCTTTTTTAATAATAGATCTTTTACTCTCCAGTGTCAACTGATCTATTCGTGGTTCTTTAAATGATCACTTTTGGTATGTTTACTAGGAAATTATCATTGCCTTCAGTTTTCCATATTTATTTCTATAGATCTGCACATAATACCCACCAGAGAGCTTTATCTTCTCCATATCTATGACTATGTCTCCTTTACCGTGCCATATTTATATAACTTTCTCTCTAACCAGGCTTTACCAGGATATATTTAGTTCATAAATCTTTCAAAGCACCTGATTTTTATTTTACCTACCCATTTTTATGTTTGTTTTGGCTCCATAAATTTTAGTTTTTAATCTTTACTAACTGCCTCCTTCTTTAGTTTTATTTTGTTACTTTTTAGTTTGAGTATTTTAAATTTACTTTCAATTTTTATTTTTTAAACAATAAAGATATTCTCAGGGTATAGTTTTTTGTCTGAGTACCAAGTTAGCTTGACTGTCTCACATAGTATATATTTTACTATTCAGCTACTACTATAGTTGTAGTTATTCAGCTGCTATTCTTGTAGCTGAATAAGTGTCACAGCTACAGAGTTGCCATATTTGTTTTATAATCATTTATGTATACATTATCTCACAAAATTAGAATCTCTTCCTCTTTATTGTTTCTATTCCCAAAGTACAGAGCGTAGCTTTTTGCCCATTGATAGAACTTCTTTAAATATGCGTAGGATTTTTTTTTTAAATATGGGAGGTATAAAACTTGCCAGAGTACCTAACTCTGGGAAACCTATGCACATCAACCCACGTATTTTCAAAACTTAGGTGATGGTGGAAAACTGAATGCCAAGGGGGATTCCAAGGCAAACCGTTCAATATCACAGTAATCCAAGTCTATGTAGCAACCACTAATGCCGAAGAGGCTGAAGTTGAACGGTTCTATGAAGAACTACAAGACCTTCTAGAACTAACATCCAAAAAAGATGTCCTTTACATCACAGGGGACTGGAATGCAAAAGTAGGAAGCCAAGAGATACATGGAGTAGCAGGCAAGTTTGGCCTTGGAGTACAAAATGAAGCAGGGCAAAGCCTAAGAGTTTGGCCAAGAGAACGCACTGGTCATAGCAAACACCCTCTTCCAATAACACAAGAGATGACTCTACCCATGATCAACACCAAATGGTCAGTATCTAAATCAGATTGATTATATTCTTTGCAGCCAAAGATGGAGAAGCTCTATACCGTCAGCAAAAACAAGACCAGGAGTTGACTGGCTCAGATCATGAACTCCTTACTGCAAAATTCAGACTTAAATTGAAGAAAGTAGGGAAAACCACTAGACCATTCAGGTATGACCAAAATCATATCCCTTATGATTATACTGTGGCAGTGACAAATAGATTCAAGGGATTAGATCTGATAGACACAGGGTCTGAAGAATTATGGACAGAGGTTAGTGGCATTGAACAGGAAGCAGTGATCAAGACCGTCTCCAAGAAAAAGAAATGCAAAAAGGCAAAACGGTTGTCTGAGAAGTCCTTACAAATAGCTGAGAAAAGAAGAGAACTAAAGGCAAAGGAGAAGAGGAAAATATACCCATTTGAATACAGAGTTCCAAAGAATAGCAAGGAGAGATAAGAAAGCGTTCCTCAGTGATCAGTGCAAAGAAATAGAAGAAAATAATAGAACGTGAAAGACAATAGATCGCTTCAAGAAAATTAAGATCACAAGGGAACATTTCATGCAAAGATGGGCACAATAAAGGACAGAAATGCTATGGACCTAACAGAAGCAGAAGATATTAAGAAGAGGTGGCAAGAATGCACAGAAGAACTATACAAAAAAAGATTTTCATGACCCAGATAACTATGATGGTGTGATCACTCACCTAGAGCCAGACATCCTGGAATGCAAAGTCAAGTGGGCCTTAAGAAGCTTCACTATGAACAAAGCTAGTGGAGGTGATGGAATTCCAGTTGAGTTACTTCAAATCCTAAAAGATGATGCTGTGAAAGTGCTGCACTCAATATATCAGCAAATTTGGAAAACCCAGCAGTGGCCACCGGATTGGAAAAGGTCAGTTTTCATTCTAATCCCAAAGTAAGGCAATGCCAAAGAATTTTCAAACTACTGCACAATTGCATTCATCTTACATGTCAGTAAAGTAATGCCGAAAATTCTCCAAGCCAGGCTTCTACAGTATGTGAACCACGTTCAAGCTGGATTTAGAAAAGGCAGAGGAACCAGAGAACAAATTGCCAACATCCGTTGGATCATAGAAAAAACAAGAGAATTCCAGAAAATTCTGATTTATTGACTATGCCAAAGACTTTGGCTGTGTGGATCACAACAAACTGTGGGAAATTCTTCAAGAAATGGGAACACCAGACCACTTTACCTGCCTCCTAAGAAATCTATATGCAAGTTAAGAAGCAACAGTTCAGACTGCTACCAAATTGGGAAAGGAATACATCAAGGCTATATATTGTCACCCAGCTTATTTAACTTCTATGCAGAGTACATCATGCAAAATGCCAGGCTGGATGCAGCACAAGCTGGAATCAAGATTGCCAGAGAAAAAACCAGATATGGAACAAGTATCAATAACCCTAGATATGCAGATGATGCCAGTCTTATGGCAGAAAGTGAAGAGGAAATTAAAACCCTCTTGATGAAGGTCAAAAAGGAGAGTGAAACAGTTGGCTTAAAACTCAACATTCAAAAAGTGAAGATGATGGCATTTGGTCCCATCACTTCATGGCAAATGGATGGGGAAACAATGGAAACAGTGAGAGACTTTATCTTTTGGGGCTCCAAAATCACTGCAGATGGTAACTGCAGCCATGAAATTAAAAGATGCTTACTCCTTGGAAGAAAAGCTATGACCAACCTAGACAGCATATTAAAAAGCAGAGACATTACTTTGCTGACAAAGGTCCGTCTAGTCAAAGTTATGGTTTTTCCAGTAACCATGTATGGATGTAAGAGTTGGACCATAAAGAAAGCTGAGTGCAAAAGAATTGATGCTTTCGAACTGTGGTGTTGGAGAAGACTCTTGAGAGTCCCTTGAACTGCAAGGAGATCCAAGCAGTCCATCCTAAAGGAAATCAGTCCTGAATATTCATTGGAAGGACTGATGCTGAAGTTGAAGCTCCAATACTTTGGGCCACCTGATACGAAGAACTGACTCACTGGAAAAGACCCTGATGCTGGGAGAGATTGAAGGCAGGAGGAAAAGGGGACAACAGAGGATGAGATGGTTGGATAGCATCATTGACTCAATGGGCATGATTTTGAGTAGGCTCTGGGAATTGGTGATGGACAGGGAGGCCTGGCATACTGCAGTCCATGGGGACTGAGTGACTGAACTGACTGAAAGGGGATTCTGTTAGAGGAGAAGGTACGACATCAGATTTAAGCAAGATAGAGCTGGGCTCCAATGCCAACTTTTCCACTTAGCAGTTAAGTGATTTACCTTTTCCCAAACTTCAGTTTCTTCATATATAAAGCAGGTGAAAAAAAAATTCTTCCTTCACAAAGCCACTATGAGGATTAAATGAAATAATGCATGAGTGTGCCCGACATGTAATAAGAACTCCACAGCCATGAGCTCACAGCATGACTGTTATTATCCCTATAGTTATAGTAGGGCCAGGGTGATGGGGTGGGAACTAACTGAGTGGTGGAAGCCACCCAAGGGGAAGTGGAGCTGGGAAAAGGACAAGAAAGGGAAGACGCTAGACCATTCTTAATTCAATGGTCTTGAAAACATCGAGTATGCAAGAGAAAATTTAAATCCCTTCCTTGTAATGGTGACATTTCGACAAGCTGGTTCTCTATTTTATTTCCATTTTGCTAAATAATATTACACCAAACTTCTCAAGAGAGCGCCCTCCCCACCAAGTTCACCCCAAAGAAGATGGAGTGGATGGAAGTAGGCAAGATAGGCAGCCGTAACGTAGCCACCGGCTGTCCAGTGAGTGTCCGGAAAGCTTCAGCTTTAAGGACCATTCATGTGGAGAAAGGAAGCAAGCTTTGGCCATTCTCTTCTGGGTGAAATAAAGTCAGACCAGAGATGGCTGTTCCTCAAGGCTCTCCTATGGTGTCCAGGGATGTCTCCAGGGAAGAATGGGCTCTGGTGCAGATGGCCAGATCCCAGTCCCACTCCTGCCGTTGGCTAACCATGTGGACTCAGACAAGAGTCTTGACCTCTCTGTGCCTCAGTAAAAGGAGAACTTTACTTAGAAACATTTATGGAACACTATTTTAAGTGCTTTGCAAATATCAACCTATTTAATCCTTACAGCAGGTGTAGGAGGTAGGTCAGATAGGGGATGGTGAGAATTAAAAGGTGAATATACTTAGAGTATAAATACTTAGACTTACAGGTCTTGTTGCCTGGCACATACTGAGTACTGTGTAAGTATAAGCTGCTGTTATTATCACCAGGAATGCCATGTTTTAGCTGCTGCCCTCCTCACCACCTAACCGTTGTTCTGTTGCAGTGTGGCACTTGGTGGCATTTTCTCTCTCCTCATTGCATCACCAAGTTCTTGTCCCATTTCTCAGGCACAAAGAGTCCTTTGAGCATTTCCTTCACATTCTTGCCATCTCCCCCTCCATATTTACATCCCCCTTCCTCACGTTCTGTGACCCTAGTTCTTCCATCTCATTTACACGGGTACCAACTCTCCTAGCCCTACAGGGTGCCAAGTATGATGCTAGGTATTCTCCCCTACGTGTAGTCTGGGGCCCCTGTGATCATGACCAGACCCAGTTGGAAAGGTAAGATTCAATCAGCTGTCTATTGGGCTTCCCCTGTGGCTCAGCTGGTAAAGAATCCACCTGCAATGCAGGAGACCTGGGTACGATCCCTGGGTTGGGAAGATCCCCTGGAGAAGGAAACAGCTACCCACTCCAGTGTTCTGGCCTGGAGATTTCCATGGACTGTATAGTCCACGGGGCCACCAAGAGTCAGACACGACTGAGCGACTTTCACTTTCACTTTTCAGCTGTCTATTTGCCTCCGAAGTCTTGTCTTGTGGTTGTTGCTTAGTTGCTCAGTCATGTCTGACTCTTTCGACCCATGGACTGTAACCCACCAGGCTCCTCTGTCCATGGATTTTCCCAGGCAAGAATACTGGAGTGGGTTGCCAATCTTTCTTCAGGGAAGCTTCCTGACCCAGGGATTGAACCCGTTCTCCTGCATTGCAGGCAGATTCTTTACTGCTGAGCCACCAGGGAAGCCCTCTAAAGTCTACTCTCGAGCTAATATCCTTGAAACATCCACCTCGCCTTCACACTTTTTTACCATCACTCTCAAATGCTGGACTGGTTTGTTTTTAAAATACAGCATTCTGATTTTTTCAATAAAGAATCATGCCAACTTGAAGTAGTTATATCTTATTCTCAGCTTTCTGTATGTTTCAGTTTTTAAAGGTGATAAATGAACTGATTTGCAGCATGTAATATCCTTTTTAACTTTTTATTTTGTATCTGGGTATAGCTGATTAACAATGTTGTGATAGTTTCAGCTGAACAGCAAAAGGACTCAGCCAAACATGTAACCATTCTCCCTCAAGCTCCCCTCCCACGCAGGTTGCCACATGCTTTCTTAATAAACAACAGTTTCTTATTCTAGCACACAAACATTTGAGATGATTATACCAATCAAGACATCTTACTCTACATATTTTAAAGCAACATCTTCAAATAAAGAAGTTAGAAACAACCAGAACCTATCATAAATGTGAATCGTTGAAATACACATCAGTAAATCCAGAAATGGAATAACTTGAGGTCATAAAAATGAGACTAAGTCAGTCAGTCTAGTAATGAGAATATATCTGATGATATATTAAATGGAAAAGGCTGGTTACAAAACATATATAGTATAAGATGCAATTTTATTTATTTACAAGAATATGTAGTAGTGTAATCACAATAGCTGATTTGTAGAGAAAGGGAAAATTCATTTTGAGAGTGTCTTAGCTTTACTTTGTATATTCTAATTTTTCTCTGTAATGAGTATACATTGCTCTTATTGTATTGAAAAACAATAGAAGAAACTACATTTTGGTGGAAAACACAGTTGGACACTTATCTCCACCAGCTGAAACTATCCTCAGTTAAGCCTTTTAATCTGCTGTCTCATCAGGCCATGCATTTGTTTGATAGATGGCTCAGTTGCCTCTGGCCTGTCATGTTGTTATTTGCTTTGAACTCTGAACATCTGGGTGGCAGGGACTCTAGCTAATATTGTTTTTTTTAGTGTTTAGATATACGAAAAATACATTAAAATTCTTCTGATCATTAGGATGAATCAAGAACCACTAGTTCAATATGTTGAAGGCAAATATCAACCTCCTAAGCCTGGAGCATTAAGAGAAACAAAGGATGACCCATGTCACCATCCTCTGCACCTTCCAGCCACATCTACAGAGCAGGTCACACTCAGCAACATTTCAAACAACCACAGACTCAGGTTCCTTGACACATTTTCCACGGACCACATTTTCTTCCTGGGGTAACTGCATTTTATCTTAAACTATGCTTTTGCTTCACTACAAATGTTAACCATGTTCATTAACAATTTTTAAAGTTCTCTTTTTTTCTTATCACTCCTAGAGTATGCTTTATTTAGTAAAAGATAGTGAACACATGTTCTGGAAATAGTAAAAGCCAAGCTTAGATATTTATTGAATTCATATTTTATATTTATATTTTCTGATTAAAATCAGAAGGGTAGCTGGTGTTTCCTTCATTTCCATAGGACAGAAAGACAGAGGCTGTGCCTGTTCAAAAACAAAAATGTATCTGAAAGAAATAAAAATATATCCTAAAAATTCAGATATTACCTTTACAATGTCAAATACATGAATAATTGGATAGTTGTCCTGTATTTTTTTTTTTTTAATATGGTCAGTTAGCACTATGTAGAATGCCACAATGGAACTGATTAACTTTTTTTCAAAAATTAAGATACTCAATAAAAACCAATTTTTAAAAATGAACATAATTAAACAAAAACAAAACCCAGACACTTAAAAAGAATCCTCACATCTAAATGCTAAAAATTATACTATAATAATCTATGAATCCAATGTAATACCAATACATATTCTTAGACTATGTCTTATTTTTTAATTTTTTAAAAGCATAATGATAAGAATTAATCACACATAAAAGTGCTTTATACTAGACATGGAGAAAGCATAGGTTTTTAATTAGACAGCATTGAGCTGTTTGGGTACTTTTTCATATCACATAGTGCAAACTTATACAAAATAAAACTATGAATGGAAAACAAAAGAAAACAATAATTAAGATAAAAGTAATTTAAATAGTTTCATGCATCTTAGAGGCTTTCGGGAACCATGAAAGGCAGGTGAAGGCAATTAAAATATATTTGTTAATATATGACGTAACTGAATATTAAGAAATATTTAAAAGCAAAAAACATTTAAGAAAAATTAGCCTGGAAAAAGAGAGGACTAGGGTCTACTTTCTGAAATGTTGACTCATGTCCAAGGGAAAGAAATCATGTCCAAAAAAGAATACATTCTGAATAAACAACAGCATGGGAGGAAATAAAAAGGGGGGAACTGCTCTGCTGCCAACCCGATTTTTAAAAAAGACAATGACTCGTGAGACCTGCCTTTAAACTCTGTCCTGTCTTGGACCAAACTTAGCTTGTGCTGGACACATTGTGAATGTCCTCAACACTTCCTCCTCAACACATCTGCTACATAAGGCACTGGTGGCCACCTAAAGCAAGGACACAGATCTGACCCATACTGCCATAGAGGAGACCTGGACTATTCCCCCAGAAAGGCCACTGCTAACCCAGGCAGACACCAAGGAAGAGAAGCTGTCAACAAAAGGCATCATCTGTCTGAGATGAGTTTGATAGGTGGAGAGAGGTTGCCCAAGGGAATAGAAGACAAACTTCCAAGCATTCCAGGCAGAGGAAATTGCATGTTCAAAGGCACTGAGGTATCCGGATGTGCTCAGAGAATACACTTCTGCGTAACTAGAGAGCAGAATAGGTCGCAAGAGGTGGTCCTACAGAGTCAGGTCCAGTGCACATTAGCCAAAGTCTTTCTTTCCACCGTGTTAAGTTTGGGTTTTGTCTTTAAGGCAGTTGTAGAGTTATTACTACAAGGATGTTTTTACAGGGAAATGACATCATGGTATTAGCATCTTAATGTTCAAAATATCCTTCTGGTGATACATAGTATGAAGACTAGGCTGGAAAATAATATTGGAATCTGTTGCAATATTACAGACAAAATTCCATATTCTTTTGAATATGGAAGCAGTGTCATGCAGTGGTCAGGAGCTGGCATTGACAGAAATGGTGAATTGCTTTTGTGAAGGAGAAAAAGGAAGGGAAGAATCTGGGAGAATTGTACTTGGGCAATTTGGTAGATGGTTGCATATTTTTCCAAAATAGGCAACGCAGAAGGAAAGGGGTAAGGCGGTCAGGAGAGATGGCATATTTAGTCTTCTAGGCATAGAGCTTATGGTGCCTATGAGATATCAAAGGAAGAAGTTGCATTTACTAGAATGTGAGATTCCCGGGGGCAGAGACCTTGTTGGCTTAGTTCAACCAACCAGGCACATGGCTTTCAACATGATCACTGTTTAGCACATTATCTAGCAGAAGGTAAACAGTAAATTCCAGTTGATACGTGTTTTTGGATGAATTGGGTCTGAATCACAGCACAGTGTTCCAGGCGATTATTCAACGCTCTTTGGTTTCCCTGCACAGAAAATTCTAGACCCTCTTCTAATGTCCACCAAGACCACTTCACTTCCAGAAATAGGACAATTATGGTCCACTCAAAAAGGAATGAATTACAAAAATCTTACTACGATTCCTAGCGGTCCTATTGTTAACAAATATAAGCAAGGTTGTTTGCTTACTGACAGAGAAAAATTTGCAAAATAATTTTTGAAGTGATCGGACTGAGCAGAATGAATGATAATCACAGCATTGGAGTGAGCCTCTTATATTTTTTTCATCACATGTGTGACTTTTAAGTTGCTATTGAAATGGTTCAGAGAGCTGAGTCTGATTGTTGAAGATTGCTGTTGATTCACATACACATCAAAACTTGGAAAGAGACTTGAATCGGAATGAGAAGTAGTGAGAAATGCGGGACTGAAGTAGAAATCTGGAAAAGACTTGAAGGAGAAAAAAAAGAGAAAAAACATGGTAAATGGCCCTGCTACTTGGAGAAATTGAAACAAATCTTTTTGCCAGGGAATCTTGAACTACCTGCCTATCCCTTTAAGCATTCTCGTGTACAAATCAAACACAGATGGCCCATTACATTTATGACCCCCTGTCAATTACTTTAGATGGAGCATGCATTAATTATTGAAATATTTTCATAGGATACACACTGTTAGTGGTTACATTGCCACAGATAATTTCAATTTTCTGATTAGAAACTGCTATAAACAATTTTATTTATAAAAATTCATCTCGAATGTAGTAAAACTACATTCAGTAGTGGATTTTTTTTTTCCATTTAACATAGCCAAACTAGAAATTCTGGCCTCTATCCTTGGAAGACAGCATTATGTTAGCATTGCACACAATACATAAACTCTGTCAAAATCTATTACAATTGTAGTATATTTTGATTACTGGAGTTGTTTGTTATTTATGTCTAGAAGATAAAGATAATATTGGGAATAGCCTCCTTCTATTTGATGTACAAGCTTTATCGATAAAATATCTTGTTTTGAAAACAGTAAAAATTAAAAAAAAAAAAAACTAAACTTGGTTGAAGCTTCAAATCATGCATCCGCTTTAGTTCAAGTAATAAACACTTCAGATGATGGGAAAGTCTGTTGAGAGTTCAGACTCAACGAGGTTACTAGCTTTTGTCTGGCTTAGTAAACAAAATGAGGGGTTAGTTAACTGCTGGAGAACAGTAAGAACATTCCAATGAAGCAGGCTTCAGAGAATGTGGAGAAATATTTTGAAGGAACTGAAAGAAAAGCCTAGGTATTTTCTGTCACTCTGGGAGGAAGCTATTCATTCAAGAAACATGAACTGAGCACCTACTATGTGCAGGGAACTTCTTAGGCATTTGGAGTATATTTGGAGTATAAAGCAAAGATCTCTGCTCCTACCAGCAAGGAGATCCAACCAGTCCATCCTAAAGGAAATCAACCCTGAATGGTCATTGGAAGGACTGATGCTGAAGCTAAAACTCCAATATTTTGGGCACCTGATGCAAAGAGCTGATTAGAAAAGATCCTGATGCTGGGAAAGATTGAGGGCGGGAGGAGAAGGGGAAAACAGAAGATAAGATGGTTGCATGGCATCACCAACTCAACGGACGTGAGTTTGAGCAAACCGCAGGAGTTAGTAAAGGAGAGGGTAGCCTGGCTTGCTTCAGTCCATTGGGTCACTAAGAGTTGGACATGACTGAGCAACTGAACAACAACAACCAGCATAGATTCTGAACTGACTGCCTCGTTTAATCCTCACACAGGTGAGATCACTTACCTAAGGTCATTCAGCAAAAAGGCAGTAAAGTCAGAATAATAACCCACATAGTCAATCGATATCCATAACCCACCAGCTCACTCATATGTTTACTATTTTCAACTCATCTTTCTCTAGCTCTTTGAGACATGAATACTTCTATGTCGTTAGCTCGACTTTTTTCAGTAAAAGTCTTCAGTTAGCCAGATTAACCCTAAAAAAAAAAAAAAAAAGAAGAAGCTGTCTGTATCTCTTCTCTCTGAAATTCACTTTAGGAAAGAATGTTTATGCAAAGAATGGTAAAAAGAGATGGTCATTGCAGAGACTGATTCCACATCCCAGTGGGATAAGACAGCTACAGAGGCAGCAAGCAAATTCAACATACTTCTTTCATTGGCTTCTTTCTCTGGCTAAAGCCAAAGAGGGTTAAAAACTATAATTCTCCAGAGGGACAAACAGACAGTGCTGACGGCACTGGGCTTTCACAACAGGTTTGCACAACATGGAAAAAATCAATTCCCACATATTTCAGCAGCGACTAAGACTGGAAAAATATGGTCCCCAGCTAGAATTATGCCACGGCATGGAAATTTAGCATATGTATCAGGTGCAAATCATCTACCAGTGAGCAATGCTTGTGTATTGGACCACTCTCACAGATATTCACAAGAAACACGACCAGTGGGGAGAATTCATGTAAAAATTACTGGCAAGGCAATAAGTGCTGTTGAATTAATTTGGGGTGTTAATTTTGCAAAACTAAACAGTAATATATTTTCTTATCACTAATAATGAAGCTCTCAGGTTTGTGTGCTGCTGTGTGCATGTGTTTTAACTCATGGCCAACTCTATCCAAGCTCCTCTGTCCATGGAATTCTCCAGGCAAGAATACTGGAATGGGTTGCCATATTCTCCTCCAGGGGATCTTCCCAGGATCAAACCCAGGAATCAAACTCATGTCTCCTGCATCTCCTGCTTTGGCAGGTGGATTCCTTATGACTGTGCCACCTAGGAACATATTTTTGGTTTTGTTTTTCTGGAAGTATAGTTAACTTACAAGGTTGTACTAGTTCTAAGCATACAGCAAATTGTTTCACTTTTATATATATATACATATATAAATACATATACATATATATAGGGCTTTCCTGGTGGCTCAGACAGTAATGAATCTGCCTGCAGTGTGGGAGACACTGGTTCAGTATATTCAGATTCTTTTCCCTTACAGGTTGCTGCTGCTGCTAAGTCACTTCAGTCGTGTCCGACTCTGTGTGACCCCATAGACGGCAGCCCACCAGGGTCCCCTGTCCCTGGGATTCTCCAGGCAAGAACACTGGAGTGGGTTGCCATTTAGATTAAATAGAGTTCCCTGCGCTATACAGCAGGTCCTTGTTGTTTGCCTATTTTATATAGTAATGTATATTTGATAACTCCAAATTCTTAGTTTATCCCCTGCATTTCATAATTTTTAAAAACCTTTTTGCTATCAGTGAAAGAAACAGAGTCAGAGACCTCAGATGACTGATGTGAAGTCACATCAGGTTTAACAGAAAACAGCCCAGAACCTAATCATACCAGTTCACATCAGACTCTGGACATTCCTCCAGCCTTCTTATTTCATCCTCACCAAAGGAGATGGAGAAGGTAATACCATGTCCATGGACGAATGAGAGCTGAAGCTCAGAAACACAGGACAAGGAAGTGTTTAATTAAGGAGAAATTGGGCATATAAAGTCTAGTGTGGGTGTGTGGGTGTGTGGGTGAGGAGGGCGTGGGCAGGAGAAGCTAAGGCACACAAGGATAGAAACTGAGAAATGCAACAATAGAAGTCCGTGCAGGGTATGGAGCTTGTCCGGTTCAGTTCAGTCTCTCAGTCATGTCTGACTCTGTCATACAGGGGTGGAAGTAATTAACTTCCTCTGCTGCTGCTGCTGCTAAGTTGCTTCAGTTGTGTCCGACTCTGTGCGACCCCAGAGATGGCAGCCTACCAGGCTCCCCCGTCCCTGGGATTCTCCAGGCAAGAACACCGGAGTGGGTTGCCATTTCCTTCTCCAATGCAGGAAAGTGAAAAATGAAAGTGAAGTTGCTCAGTCATGTCCGACTTCGCAATCCCATGGACTGCAGCCCACCAGGCTCCTCCGTCCATGGGATTTTCCAAGCAAGAGTACTGGAGTGGGGTGCCATTGCCTTCTCCGTAACTTCATCTAGATCCAGCTAATTGCAAATATATCTGGGTTTTAAGCAAAACTCTAAGAATCTTGTGACTGGTGATACAATGTCTAAAGTTGCTGTTTTGTTTTGTTTTTATGAGACTGCATAAGAAATTTAACAAGGAATCTTGGGGAAAAAATAGCCTTATGCTTAATGATTCAGAAACTTTGGAGATTCCCCAAGTTAGTTCTCTCCACACTTCAAGTCTAAAGAACGCAGGTCTACAATATCCCGCTCCTGTTAAACCTTCACCTTATCAGAGAAAACCAGGCAACATGACACTGTGTTCTTAGTGAACCCATAATGACTTCAAGCCGGCCCAACTTCTATCTCCAACTTCCTTCCCAGTCTAATGTTCTCCATGTCCATCACCCTCTGGTCAAGGGCTATAAAATACCAACTCAAATATTCTCGCAACTTTGGTTGAAATTCAATATCTAATTCATGGACTATCGAGAGTTTCAAGCATTTCCCGAATACACCTTTGAAATATTTGAAAAGTAAATCATCATTTGCACATCTCTAAAGACTTCCCTGGCAGCTCTGCGGTAAAGAATCCACCTGCAATGCAGAAGTCGCAGAAGACGCAAGTTCGATTCTGGGTCGGGAAGATCCCCTGGAGGAGGGCATGGTAACCCACCCCGTATTCTTGCCCAGAGAATCCCATAGACAGAGGAGCCTGGTGGGTTAAAATCCATAGGGTCTCAAAGAGTCAGACACGACTGAAGCGACAGCACGCATGCACGCACACCTCTAAATTCCCAGTAATCCTCCCATTTCCCACAGTTCCTTGACAAGTAAAGCCCTTGGGCAATCCCATCTGCTGGCTTTCTTTGCCCACTTATACGACAATCAATCCATCAGATGCAGAGAGCCGGGTGTGTTTACAGTATCTGAAGAAGCCATGACGAATTCTACCCTATGCTGAAGCTTCTGGTTTTTCATACAAGTGTTCGTTTAAACCAGGCTCCATGAGGGCACCTGGGGAAGTTTCTCCTCGCTTGCAATTACTTGGGGAAACCCCTCCAGCCTGCATCCTGGGATAAGGGAAGAAGGAATTCTCCTCCTCTGGTCCAATTCTCACCACTCAACTAAGAGCACCACAGCTAGTGTAACTCATTATTGTAACATTAAGAGAGATTTTAAATAAATAAAATCGCTCTCAAGTCTACCACCCTGACAAGTTCATGGTCCATACACATGTAGAGCTAAGTTTACATAAGGACTTGCTTTTGCTTTTTAACTTTCTTCAAAAGTATGTCGCATTTTTGAATATGGCTACAGATTTCGTAGCCTTGTATTGCAATCTTGATATGCTGTGTATATGGAATCAATCTACTTCTCTTGGACATCCAGTTGGCTTCCAATTTTTTCATTTTGAGAAATACATTCTAAAAGCTCATTTTAGAGATTTTTAGAGATCCAATCCCAATATTGAACAATTATCCTTAAAGAAAAGAAGAAGCTGGCCCAAGGCCAGGATTACTTTGCTGACTTCCATTAGCCTACTCATAAGGGCATATCATTAGTCACAGTGGGGACCAGGCAGAAAAGGATAAAGAAAACTATATAAGATTGATCCTTTTTATCTTAAAAATCAGCTGAATGTACATGTTCTACTAAGAGACCCAGAAGTATCATTTTTCACATACGATTTACTCTAAATAATATAGATGAAGTATGTTATTAATATATATGGGGTTGGCTTCATTGCACTGAAAGGTTCTGAGTTACAAACAATTCACGGGTTAGATAGTCGGCCACTTCCTGATTAGATGCCTTCACTTCGGTAGAGCCAGCTAGAGATTTGCTGTAGCCTAACATTGTAATACAGCTGTAATTTGATTGCATTCTCACTGTTTTAGACTGTAGAATTGAAAACACATTAAAATCTGTTTAACCTTTATTTGACTACACTCAATCCAGCCATGTTACTGTGAGCTGGCCCGACATCTGACTTCCGTGTTCCCTTTTCTGTTCTGTTACTGGTCCTTGTCTGCCCCCACCCCCTGCCCCGTTGCCAGTGATGGTGACACTGGTTTTGGTAGAACATGAGGAAGACAGTAGAAGCCACATGGAATAGCCCAACTTGGGGTTGGGGACAAGCAATCTTTTAAATTTTATTTTCTCCTTCTCCTGCCTAGATCTTCTACTTAGCAAAACAAGCAAAAAAAAAAAAAAGCCAGAGGATCCCTTGTCACAGAGGACTTTGAAAGACAGGACAAAGAGTCTGGATAATAAGAAATTATTTTAAGCAAAAGTAAATCAGATCCAGATTTGTGCTCTGTAAAGATTTAGCTCGGTGAAGAGGATGGGAGAGAAGGGCCTGCCAAGGCTAAGTAAATATGGAGCTACAAATGGTTAAGATGCTGGTGAGAAGGGTCTGGATAAAGAGGCAGCAGTAAGAATGGAAAGGACATGGGTGTAAGAGGAACAAAAATCATTGGGTGAAGTAGGCATGGAGAGTTATTCTTAGAAAGTTGTTATCTGGACAATCTCCTCTAGGCCCTATGTCCTAAGAAAACACCAGATTTTACAAAGCCATCTTCTACAATAGCAAAAGTCTATAAGACTCAGGTGTAAAACTGGCTGAAACAAGCATTTGAACCTGGGCACAATGTCCTGTTTAAAATGGAAATGTGTCATTGTCTTTGTGACCGGATTTGAAAAGGACCAACAGGTGTGATTTGGTTTGGCTTTTTGACTGCTGTTGCCCAATCTCTGAATGGCTCGCCAACTCGGTGGACATGAACAGCCCTATTTCTAAACATCTGGCAACAGTGATTAAGCTGCCTGGCCCTACCTGCTCTGGAAGAGCAGAAAGTTTCACAGAAAACTCAGTGAAAGGTACTGTGGTGAGTCTCCATCTTCTTGGAGAAGCAAAGGCAAAGAAAAAATTAGAGCGGCTGAGTACATATGGGTTTAAATAGAGTTGAGAAAAATTGTATCAGAGATTCTGGTAGGACTTTCACTGAAAATTAAAATTGCTAAGTAATTTGCCAGTAACTTAAAATATAAAACATGCAGATCCAGCAACTTCACTCTAAGTAGCCATGCTAGAAAAATCCTCATAGCAAATGAGTAATATGCTTAGGAGCACATGAGAAATACTTGGAAACCCACAAGAAAGTGTGTACAGGTATAGTCACTGTAGGGCTGTTTATAATATAAAAGGAATCTACCTCTAATATATGGGAATAATATGGCTATTTTACTAGTCATAACATGTGGATCTAGAAACAGAAAGTATGATCTGTATCCGCCCACTAACAAGGTAATCTCTCCAAGACACTGACGAGTGAAAAAATCAAGAGCATAATGATATTTACAATATGACACATGTTTTATACCAAAGACATCTTTTCCTCTAAAACAGTTCATTTTTAAAAAAAAGTCAAGTGAGGTACAATCCAGGAGTTAATGGTTGAATCGCAACAGATGATAGACAGACAAACAAACCCTCATTGGCAAACTGTTAGAGCTACCAAATGTATGTAGGATTACCAAAGCAGCTCTCAAAATAACAGTAAGCTGCCATAGCTTTGGCAAAATAAATATCCAAGGACATGCCACTGAACTGCCGATGCAGGAACATCCCCATTTATGTCCTATTTAAAAGGGAATGTGAAATATTATTTCTTCCTGAGATGAAATCCAGCAATTGAGCTGATTTGAAATCAACTCCAAATAATCTAGACTGGAATTTATTCACTCAACTATTTTGGGGGTGGTTTAGAAATAAGTGGAAGCAAATCATTTTCCAAATTAGAAACTATGTCTGCAGTACCTTTCAATCAGTTCTAATTTTTGAGGACAAGGCAAAGCTGCTGCAATTTCAATATAGTTTTGCAGATAGTGATTATCACAAGATCTTCTTTTGATCCCTTAGGACTTTTTCACTTAAAAACTTGATGGTGTTTATGGTAAAGTGTTATAAGAGGGCTTCTAGCACATAACGGAAAAGAAAATATTAACCCACTATGCAGCCAAGAGCTGGATTAATCTTTTAAGCAATTCAGAAGAGCATCAGAACATGAACCCTGAAAGACAGCTCAAGTATTCTGAAAATTGCTCGACTATCTCCACTGCAACAGTCCACTTTAGTGGGTTTTCAGTTATTTTGGTCACCTTGCTTTGACTCATTCAAGTCTCAAGGAAGTTTTCACGTAAGTTGTTTTATTTTTTATGTGTTTGAAAGTAATCGCCACTGAATATTTCTTTGAGCTGAAAAGTTGAACAGTCTGCCATGCTGAGCACATGAGGGTCACTCTGGGAAAAGGGTGTTTAATGAATAACTTTGCAGTAAAAGGCCTTGAAAACTTCCTCTAAACATTAGACCTGTGCTTACTTTTGGAAATACATTAACAGCCTCCAGAAAGCTGAGATGCTGGCTACACTGTGAGGCAGACTTCAGACATCCCTGACATTTGAAGCGCATCACAAGGTGTGCGAACACTCCCAGACCTCCTCAGCCCTGACCCTGCTCCCTGCCACCCCCGCGTCCCCACCTCCACCCCCAGCTGGCGTTTGGAGATCATGTGGGCTGGAGTTCTCCTGGAGAGAAAGATTGATAAAGCAAAGCCATCGGAGTTATTTCCTATGCATGAAATTGATTAAATGCTTCACTAAATGGCTTATAAATTTGCTTCTCATATTTCTGTCACCCACTGAAAAGATTACAGAAACTCTGCATATAACCATGTTGTATACAATACCAAATTATAAAAGGTTGTAAAAACTAATGTTTTGTTTAAAGTTTTGAGCAGGACCATATGCCTTCAGTGACCTTGAGTAAGCTATTTTAATTCAAAACATTTCAAAGAATAGAGAGGGGAGAAATATTCAACTCCATAACAAACCAGACAAGCGGTGGGTAGACCTCGGTTAACTCTGCTGAACTTCTGTTCTTTCCTCCAAGGGCAGAGAGTGAAGCCCTTCCCTCCAGCTAAATGCCTTGTAGTTGCAAAGCTGAGAAACACATATGGTATCAACAATATGTTTACAAAGGAGATGAGGAAAAAGGCTTTGAGACCTCCCAAAGTTGAATCTGCTCTATTATTTTTAGTTCAGAGACACAACCCAATGAGTCCTGTGTCTTGGCCAGACTTGCAGGACTATGGAGAAAAGATGACAAGTGTTAGCATGGGTGATTGGGGTTGTTTTATGTTTAGGCTTCTTGTTTGTGTATTTTTCATCTCTCCCCATCTTTCAAATGTCAGTTCTCCTCTTTCTTCCATTTGAGAGTTTCTTCCAACTCTTTTGTCACCAGCGGGGGACAGGGTGGGGTTATTAACAAAGAAGCCACTAGGCAACCATATGACCTATAGATGTGACTTGGGAAACTGATCCTTTGCCTAACGGGGCCTTAAAAGTACCTTCACTTCTACAAGAAAGATGATATTCTTTCATAACATTTATAAGACACCACGTCCCCAGCAAGAATGAGCATTTGGCATTAATGCACAGCTCTGGCAAGAGCTTCAAGAGGAGGCATTTATAAGCGAGGGTGTGTTAAGATCCCTGCTGGGTTGACCTTTGTGGTACACACCCCCAACCTCTGGTCACCTTCATGGATAGCCAGAGGAGGAGCCAAGATCTGCCACAGCCACCACCGTCTGGACCTCAGTGTGGTGGGAAACAGGTGGGGCCATGCTGTCAGTGGGATGGGCTTCCCAGGGGGCCCAGTGGCAAAGAATCAGCCTGCCAGTGCAGGAGACTCAGGTTCGATCCCTGCATCAGGAAGATCCCCCAGAGGAGTAAATGGCAACCCACTCCAGTATTGTTGCCTGGAAAATCTCATGGACAGAAGAGCCTGGTGGGCTACAGTCCATGGGGTTGCAGAGTCCGGCACAACGGAGCAAATATGCGCCTCAGTGGGGAGTGGGGGGAAGGGCGGAGGACAGGACTTTCCAGCACCAGCTTAGGTACACATCTGCTCTTGTGTGACATTTCTGGGTACATGCAAGGAGTTATGATGGAACTGTCCCTCATTTGTGAAAACACAATGTAATCTCAGTAGTAAAATCCAGTTTGTTCTTTTTTTTTAATGAGTACCTGTTCTGGGAGATATGCCAACAACTCAGAGATGATTTAACCAGACCATCAACAGCTGGACAACTTACTTAACTCTTTGGTGATGGCTACATGAACCTTCTTGTTGGCTTCAAGCCACCACATAATTAATGTTGATGCCAGACATACAGGGTTTAATAAATTATAACAAAGAGACTCCTTACTATACAACACAGAGAATAACTAGCTTCTCCCCACAGATGTGAGCCATCTTAGAAAATGTGAATGTGTGCTTCCTAAAGGTTACTCCCTGGAACACTGATTCTACAAGGTTATCCTTCATAAACCTGGAGGACAGCATGGTAGCCCTCTCCAGTATTCTTGCCTGGAGAATCCCATGGCCAGAGGAGCCTAGCAGGCTACAGTTCATAGGGTCGCAAAGAGCTGGGTATGACTGAAGTGACTTAGCAAGCATGCATGGACCCATCCTTTATAAAAGGGTTTTGCTGATCAAATACATTGAAGTGAAAGTCGCTCAGTCACGTCTGACTCTTTGTGATCCCATGCACTATACAAGTCATATAGGCCAGAATTCTCCCCAGGCCAGAATACTGGATTGGGGAGCCTTTCCCTTCTCCAGGGGATCTTCCCAACCAAGGGATAGAACCCAGGTCTCCTGCGTTGCCGGAATATTCTTTACCAGCTGAGCCACCAGGGAAGCAACACTCTTTGGGTGAATCGTAACACATAGGAAAGTGTTAGGACCCCTGCTGCAAACAACCCTACCTATTCAGTGTACCTACAGCTTCTCGCTTGACCTGAAACTTTATTTTTTTTTGTATTAAGCTTAGAGCCTGGGAATTGCTCTTTGTGGGAAACACTAATTTAAACCTACTGCATATCTAGCAGACTGGGCCACCTCATTTGAAAGTTTAACAAGTTCTGGAATGCCCCTTCAGTAAGACTCTCCAGCAAAATAAGAGAAATCTCTAACCTCACTGCAAGAAGGCGTCCTCCTTGCCATATACCACCCTTGAATCATGCACACGTTCCTCTCTTAATTGGCACAAGTTGCATGGCTATAAACATATATAAAATTTTGGCTACGTTGAGTCTTAGTTGCAGCATCCAGGATCTCTCCTTGAGATCAGTCTTTCTTTTCCTTCTCCAGGTGTGGCTCACAGATTCCAGAGCCTGCAGGTTCAGTAAGTTACAGCACTCAGGCCTAGTTGCCCGGAGGCATGTGGGACCTGACTTCCCAAAGCAGGGATTGCACCCAAATTCCCTGCATTGGAAAGCGGATTCTTAACCACTGGACTAAAGGAAGTCCTTATATATATATATATATATATATTTTTTTTTTTTAAGTAGATCTGGCTAATCTACACAAGCACTTGTGGGCACCGAATGCCCAGATGAATATTGCTATCAGTCACTCAGTCATGTCCAACTCTTTGCGACCCCATGGACTGCAGCACACCAGCCTTCCCTGTCTATCACCATCTCCTGGAGTTTGCTCAAACTCATGTCCATTGAGTCAGTGATGCCATCCAACCATCTCATCCTCTGTCACGCCCCCTTTTCTTCCTGCCCTCAATCTTTCCCAGCATCAGGGTCTTTTCTAATGAGTCAGCTCTCTCAGGTGGCCAAAGTATTGGAACTTCAGCTTCAGCGTCAGTCCTTCCAATGAATATTCAGGATTGACTTCCTTTAGGATTGACTGGTTTGATCTCCGTGCTGTCCAAGGGACTCCTCCAGCACCACAATTCAAAAGCATCAATTCTTTGGCACTCAGCCTTCTTTAAGGTCCAACTTTCACATTCATACATGACTACTGGAAAAACCATCGCTTTGACTAGATGGACCTTTGTTGGAAAAGTGATGCTATATCTAGGTGAATATTAGTTGTATTTATTAGTAAATAAATTCTTCACATACCTTGATTTTTCTTTCTAAGATTACTTATAAACCCACTTTCCTGTTCTATTTTAGATGTAAGCCACAAGCCAGTGTTTCTCCTTTCCTTTCTGTAATCAAAGTCACTCAGACATCAAGATCATTCAAGAAAACCTAGTGGTGTGGGGGAGTGAATGAGTGTGACAGTGATTGTGGAGAGAAGTTGGATCTGCCCTCATTTAATTTTCTTTTAAGTAAACCATTTGCACACTTCAACCTCTTAGGTTGTATGAGTAGAAAATTACCCGTGAGGCGCCTGAGAGGAGATGGTTGATAGTGCTGGGTGACGAACCCCTGGCAAGGATCTTTGCTCGACAGCCTTGGCTCACAAACTGTGAGGAAGCGTCAAAACCCCCTGGAAGCTGTGTTTAAAAAAAACAGGTCTGGGACCACACCTTCAGAGTCTGATTGATTGAATGTCTGTACACAGAAATACCACATTGTTCCAGAAGTGCGTCAGCGGGTCTGAGCAGAGGCCTGAGGATTTGCATGGCTAAGGAGCGTCCTGGCGATGCTGGGGTGGCTGGTCTGGGAGCGCACTGGGGGAGTTCCAGCTGTACGACAACTCCCCAACTTGCCTGATCAGTTACCTGGGGGTGTTACTTCAAACACCAAACAGCGGCCCTACCCCAGACTCCAGAGATGGCATCTCTAGGAAGGAAACGTGGGAGTCTGTATTTGTATAATAATAAACGCTGCAAAGCCATTCGAAACATCCAGGCCTGGACTACCTCAGCCAGAGAAGCAGGGCTTGCCTTTTAGATCAGGGCTCTGGGCCTTGGGCGCCCCGCCTGTCTGCTCGCGGAGGAAGCCGCCTCGGTGCCCGGGGCATCTTCAAAGTGCACGGAGGCCCAGGACCCGTGAATACCTCGACCAATAACTTGTCTGGTAATTGGTATATTGATTGCTAATGTCATCATGTTTTAGTATACATAAACCCCTCACTCTATTCCACAGCCCCCAACAATCCCCAAAGTCATTGTTTATTCATCGTGACTCCCAAACTGGCCCTTGTCAGTTCCCGCTGGAGGGCTTGCTGATAAAAATCACCAGATGATTGGACGCACACATTCTTGACATGACTGACTCATGACATCTCAGAGGGCAGTCGGGGAGCCTGTCATTACAGTACAATACTTTCCTTTCTTCCTCTTATCTAGCCCCAGATGACTTTGAGATTTTTATTAACTCATTAATGACTGAAGATGTCATTAGAACCAGTGGAAGGGTTTTTAATTTTTTTTTTTCTTTCATTCTTTCCTTCTTTTATTGAGAATAAGTGCACAATTTGCTCCTGGTGAGAGGGGGGAAACAGCCAAGGCAAACCTAGTGAAGAGACCCTTTAACTTTATTAGAACTTGAAATCTGATTGACAGGTACAAGGACTGAACGTCTGTACCCAGAAACACCAAGTTGCTTTAGAAATACACTGAGTAAGAAAAAAATGGAGCAATTGGTAAGGAAATAGCAACTTGTAAAATTCAGCAATTTCTATTGTGTGGTGGGACCAATCTTTCCAACCTAACAGCTAAATTTAAAAAAAAAAAAAAACCAGGAAGGCTACTGAAACCTCTAAATGTTTCTTAACCTACACATTCATTAAACCATATCTTGTTTCTGCCTGCCTTTAATTTTCACATCTGCAGAATTGCTTTTAAAAATCAAATTAGATCTTTTGAAGGCACTTAAATTGCAACAACCTTATGTTTTTTTATATACTCTTGGGTTTCAGGCTTTTCATCTGGGTTGTGTGTCCAATTAATGGGATATCTCAAGGAAGCACTAATCATTTCGAAAACTTGAGAATCTGAAAAGCAAGCAGACTATTTTCATTATAACTGATTGGATTGAGAATAAGCTACAGAGGAAATGTTCAATAATTATGATAACTTTTTTTAGATGAGATCACAAAAAAATGTCAGTCACATAAGGTACTTTTCCCTGCAATGAAGTCTTTGAAGTTCGTTTCAGTGGATTCCTCTTCGGGGTTCAGCCTCGGGCATGTCAGAAGGCTGCTTAGAGAGTGGGTTTACACAGATTTTATCAGGCTGGGTAATTCACTTGGCAAAGCAAACGTCTATTACTCGATGTATCTCATATGCTATTAAGTGTTTATGAAATTTTACTATTGTCAAAACACATTGTAAATTAACAGATTCTCATAACACATGGAAACTACTCACCAGAAGAGACAATTGTCTGAAGACCTAAAAAGATTTCTACCCAAAGAAACTGCTGTCAGTAAACTATGACCAAGATTTCAATGTGCCTGAAGCCAAGTTTTAATCTTAAATCACCTAATTATATCTTTCTGTATTTATTTGCCCGGTGGAGAATTTTACTCATTAAATGTTATGCTAAACAGATTAATTAAATACAATAATTTTCTCTAATTCAGTAATAACCATTACTAATTTTTAACCATTATTATTATTTTTTAATTGTTCAGTTTTCTGTACATGATGCCAAATACCCAGATAAAACCTGGGAGAAAATGAGTTAAAAGCCCAGATGTTTTTAAGCATCCAGATGTAAGGTGTCAAGTAAACAAAACATCAAGGTTTTTTACTATTTTTTTTCCCATTTCCATCCAGATGTTTGGTGTCATATAGACACACTTTTAATCTGTTTAGTTGTAATCACAGTGTTCTTTAATATCATTTGCCAATATTTGGATCCTCTCTTCACCATATTATTTCTAAAATTTTTGTTTAATTCATTCATGGAGGAAAACACAAATAAGTAAAAAATTTAACAGCCAGAAGACTCATAACACAAGACCACCAGCAAGAATGATGCCCAAGTCTTTTTGTTGCAAAACACTTTCCATGTGCATTTTTAAATGAGGAAAGACAATTCAGCTTAAATGGTTGGAATGGCAACTTAATTTTAATTGACAGGTACATGCTAATTTCAATTCTAGTAAGTATATAGGAAAACCCCAGGCTCTCAAGTGTAAATGATGGCCATCTTTTCAATGGGTTCCTTTCCCAACTTCCTAAATCCCAGAAGAGACATTTCAGGAACAATTTCTGCTCTGGTGACTTTGGGAAGGTAGAAGCTCTGACCTAGGACGTGAAAGACTTGCCATTGAGCTTCAGCTCTTCCATTTTCTGACTGGGTGACCCTGACCTCATCATTTAAGCTCTGAGCCACAGTTTTCTCTTCTTTAAAATGGGAATAATAACCCTTCCCTCAGTTAACCTGAGGATCTAATGAAAGAAATCTGGAACTGCAAAATGTTTCTCAGGTACAAATTATCGTTAGCTAGAAAATATTTTATAATTATTTTAATGTATTATTAATGTTTAAGTGGGGCTTCCCAGGCGGTACTACTGGTAAAGAACTCACTAATGCAGGAGATGTAAGAGATGTGGGTTCAATCCCTGAACTGGGAAGATCCTCTAAAGAAGGGCATAGCAACCCACTCCAGTATTCTTGCCTGGAGAATCCCATGGACAGAGGAATCTGGCAGGCTAAGTCCATAGGTTTGCAAAGAGTCGGACAGGACTGAAACAACTTGGCATGCAATGTTTAAGTATTAATAAGGAAAATGACTGTCACTGTTAATATGGAATCCAGGGGAACAGTAAAGATAACCCACTCAAAAAGATCTGATTAACTATTTACGGTTCCCAAATTGTATACAGAAATGATTGTAGTTCTTGGGTGTACAAAACAAGATCAGATTATGTTACCGAATCCATGCTCTCTCTACTTGATGCACAACAGGCCGATGAATCCAAGAGATGAGGTGTCGAGGCAAGGAAGAGACTTTAATTGGGGAGCCAGCAGACCCAGAAGACGGTAGGCTAGTGCCTCACAATAGCCATCTTATTGGGGTCTGGATGCCAGGTTCTTTTATCGATCAGAGAGAAAGAAGCAATGAGAAACCAAAGTCAACAGGCAGAACAGAGAGGGAGGCGCAGCGGGGAAGTACAGTAAAAGGGTCTCCAGGCCTGTGAAACATCGCCAAGGGAATGTCCAGCCCTCAGAAGGGGTGTGTTAATCTCTTCTATTCACAGGGGCAGGGAGAAACTGTCTCTCCTAGAGCTGAACAAAGGCACTTTAGTTTATAGTCAAGCAGAGGGGCAGGGTCCTCCAGGCAAGCCATGAGTATGATTACAATAATAAAAGCAAGTCAAAGAAACAGTTTCCAACGTGGAGTCAGAATTGGCTTCCTCCCTTCTTGCCTGGAGAACCCCATGGATGGAGGAGCTTGGTGGGCTACAGTCTATGGGGTCGCACAGAGTCGAACACAACTGAGCGACTTCACTTTCACTTTCACTTTCTGCAACAGTTACACTCCTCCGTGCGTCTATGCCCTTACTGCACTTCATCTAGGTAAACAGAGAAATAATTGTAGGGATATTCTCTTTTAGGTAACTAAATAGACTAATCCTAGGTCCCATTGATTTGGTCTCTACTACAATAGGGCACTCCTGCCGATCTAGAACCATATTCTTGACCCACTGTTGCACTTAACTTTGATGGACTCACCGACCCTCCTGGCTAATGCAAAGACTCAAACATCTGCATATAGTAATTTTGTGGACTGCTAAATATTCAAACAGACTTCATGGTTTCTATCAAGGGAGATGGCTTTTATGATTTTGTGCTATTAGCAAAATGTGCATCCTAAAAAATTGTCATCAAAGAACAGGCCAACCTTCCTGCTACAATATAAGAGTGTTTCTAAGTGAGAAGTCAGCTCATGCATTTGTAAAACCCTAAACACTAAAAACCTTTCAAGCATTCTAATCTTAGACTTTTTTGTCATGACTTCAAGTTGCGGAAAAAAAAAAAACAAACTCAAAACGTTTGAGTTCTACTTTTAAGATATGGAAGAGTTCTTGAAGTACAAGAAAGGGAAGAAAATAAATGCAAGGAAGACAAATCTGGTTAATTTTAATTAAAAAAAAAAAAATCCACAGTGTCAGAACACCACAGTACAAAAAAGCTCCCACGTGAAGAAATTTCTTTCAAA
Organism: Cephalophus harveyi; assembly: GCA_006410635.1. Taxonomy (NCBI): domain Eukaryota; kingdom Metazoa; phylum Chordata; class Mammalia; order Artiodactyla; family Bovidae; genus Cephalophus; species Cephalophus harveyi. The sequence goes on along the minus strand of SJYT01013295.1, from coordinate 339,887 downwards.
GTTGAGTCCAACTTTTTTTCTCAATATGTGACCATGGAGGAGAGGGAATGAGGAATCGGGTTTTAGCTCCTCAACTTTCTGAAGTCACAGACCTCTCATCAGCATGTGGCTCTGTGTGATGAACACTTGCTGTGAAGAACCAGAAATCAATGCAAAAGGAAACAATAATAATAAAAGGGACGCTTTCCACCATCAGAACCGGGAAAGGTGTGTGAGCTGGAAGAAAGTACAGTACTGAAGCCCATGACAAGTCATGATAAATGGGTCGTTATAAAATTCATGTTTAGGCAGCACCAGGCCGGGGATAATGCCATTCGTCATGGCAACACTCGGCCGCTAATGAGCCCTCATTGCATATTCATGTCCGTGGCGTTTCTTCTCTCCCTCCCACCCCGAACTAGTGCCTGGAAATATCTCCACCTCAAACTGCAGCTCAGGCCTTCTTCTTCTTCTTTCTTTTTTTTTTTTTTTTTTTATTTGTTATGTTGCAGCAATTACAGTGTAAAAGTGCTGCCCAAGATTGATTGCTCTGATCTGTAGTTCAATTGTAAATTAGAATACACATCCCCCCAGGGACACACGGCCCCTATTTGTGATTAAGAAAAAAGCCCCATAATAGACTAATAGCTAAAGTTCTCTCTCTTTTACTTTCAGGCAATTAGCTTGATGAAATGGCCTCTTTTTGTGTACCCTGGAAGTGTAAACCGATATCATAATGAAGTATATGATGTTTATTCTATTATTTTCACCTTCCCGGGTATGCAGGAATGCATAAGTAATGGCTGCTTTGTCTGGTGCATTTACTGATTCACAAGTGAACTACTTCTTAAAGATGCAGTGTGTGCATTCTGAGGCTTGAGGTAAGCAACCCCCTGACTTTGGGTTACCCTCCACGGAAAGAACTCTACTAAAGAGGAGAGAAATTCCCAGGGAGTGGCGAGAGCAGGACTCTGATAGTCAAGAGCCATCTAACTGCCTGCTGGCTCTGAGGTGGATGAGGTGGTAACACATTGGAAGCACTCAGAGTCAGTGAAGTCTGGCAAAGGGTCCAGTGGTGACTTTGGGTCCAGTGAGCATCCAGGTGGCCAAAATGTGTGTTTCATCTCCCGTGCTTGGTTCAGCTAAGTCTATACTCCTGGGTTAGAGGAATTAAAACTAGGGTTAAAGCTAGCCCTTCACCATGCATTTCATTATACAACCATCTTTAAGTGAACTGCAGACCCCCCTCAACAAAAAGTCTTGTCTTTTCAAGTTGCTCAACTGTCATAAGTTGTCAAGAAAACATTCTTCAACTTCCTACACAGGCCAGCTGACAAAGGTTTTGACCAGTGAGCCAATGAATGCAGCTGGTGCATTTCCAAAGCTGTTTGTGCTCTCCATATGCAATATTTTAATATCTATTTTATTTCATTCATGAGACTCTCAGGAGTAAAGGAAGAAACAAGTGTCCCAACAGGCAAGATAGAAAGAGAAAAGAAGGAAAAACAGAACAAGACAAAAATCTATCTTGGTTAAAAATAGTTTATGGTGGATTACTTACCAAGAGGTTGATTTCTGTTTCAATTCCATATTCCAACCTTCTGCCACTCATCAATAACCCAGTTTGTAGAACCCACCAAACACTTCCTTAGCTTGTGTAGTCTGGGTCAATCCAACCCTCCCCTCTTTAATGTGAACCTTATTTGCTTTTCTCAAAAAAATCACTTTCATAGCAAAAGGATCTCACTGACTTCTTAATACTGAAGTGGACATGCATGTTTAGATTTGTTATATTTTAAAATTTGTGTTTGCGATAGTCTTTTGTTACATATAAAATGTGTTTGCATTTCCTCTCAGTTCCTGGTTAAATAAAACCTTTTGGGAAAGTTTATTACTATATCCTGTAAAGTGATACTAATGTTACATAATTTTGAATCGTTCCACAAAATGAGCTACTCAGAAATATTTCAGAAAAATTTACTTGATACCCTTCTTGCTAAAAATCTAAAGTTCATATCAGTCCTTATTTGGGGGTTTTCTCCTTAATTTTTACAATATTGAACTCTGCGTAAAATATAGACCTGAAATATAATAAATGTGTATTTTCATTGCTCCTTGAAATGTTTGACTATGTAGCTGCCACATCACTGCTGTGTTGGAAATATACTATTGTAAACTTCTAACCTAGACAGCATATTAAAAAGCAGAGACATTACTTTGCCAACAAAGGTCAGTCTAGTCAAGGCTATGGCTTTTCCAGTTGTCATGTATGGATGTGAAAGTTGGACTGTGAAGAAAGCTGAGCGCCGAAGAATTGATGCTTTTGAATGTGGTGTTGGAGAAGATTCTTGAGAGTCCCTTGGACTGTAAGGAGATCAAACCAGTCCATTCTAAAGGAGATCAGTTCTGGGTGTTCATTGGAAGGGCTGATGCTAAAGCTGAAACTCCAATACTTTGGCCACCTCATGTGAAGAGTTGACTCATTGGAAAAGACCCTGATGCTGGGAGGGATTGGGGGCAGGAGGAGAAGGGGACGACAGAGGATGAGATGGCTGGATGGCATCACCGACTCGATGGCCTGGCATGCTGCGATTCATGGGGTCACAGAGTCAGACACAACTGAGCGACTGAACTGAACCGAAACTTTCAAGTGGCATTAAGTCTAGGAAAGTTTCCTCCAGAGCCCTTCCTTGCTGAAACTTGTCACAATCTTTTAAGAGTACATTTATTCTATAAAAATAATGACTTATATTTACCTTGCTTCATAGTTTTTGCAGTTCTTTCATATAAATTATACCATATAAATAATCCTTAGAGATAAATGAGGCAATCATTTCATTAATACCCCAAAGTTACAGGGGGAATAAGTGACATTCAGTGAGGTTAAGTCATCTGCCTAAAAGTTACCAGTCTGTAAAGGCAAAGTTGGTCCTTGTCCCCATGCCTTGAACACCAAAAATCTGAGCACCTTCTGGCAGCCCACACTGTTTCTTTTCTGGCTGCGTAGTCGCCGTTAGCAGCAACTCTTCAGGATCTCATAGCTCTTACCATAAACAAACCTTTCAGTCTTTATTTATACTTGGGGAAGACTGAAAAATGAATGTAAACACACACACACATACACCCCTTGATAAACACCAATAAAGAAAAGAGTAGAAGTGACACTGCATGGTTACTTCCCTACCTAAATTTAAGATAAATAATCTATATTTCATTATAAGCATATGCTGAGACTGGAGAGATGTCAGCCACAAAACTGAAGCAGTTATCTAGATAATTCAAATTTGAGATATAGAGCAAAGGCCACTGTTTTTAAGAGCTATTGGTTTACATCCAAATTTTCCAGAGTCTTGGTCGAGTCTTTTCACCAAACATCTCTCCATGGTCTTTGAACATGCCCTCTGCCCTACCCTTATCCCTTGCCACACGTTCCCATAGAACTAACTCAACCCTGACCATCATTCCAGAATCAGCTCAAAGATCACTTCTCTTCAGAAACAGTGGCTGACTTCTATCCCTACCCTTGTTCCAAATACCTCCTTGATTTGATCTCAGCAAGCAAGCCTCATCCATCCCAGTAAAGGCTCCTCCACTGTGAAGCCAGTGAAGATGGGATTTACATCCAGAATCCAGAGAATACAAATTCTTTCAAGGGTGTGCTGCACCCATCTGTTGAAGGTTCCTACCCCACTAACATGCCATGCTCATGACTCAGAGCCCTGAGATTAGCAAGGCAGTTCTGGGCAGTTCTTTGAGAGAAATGGCCACCAGTGTGATAAGAGACAGGCACCTGACCAATGGCTTGCCACTTGTACAAGAGGCCTTGAGATGACAATTCTATCAAATAAAACTACTTAAGCAGAAGCCTACAGGAGTAGGCAAGAGTCAAAGATAAAATCATACCAGCCATAATTTCCTATGGAAAAAACTATTCCTGCCTGAATTGGGAAAAAGAGAAGACACCAGAAATGGGCCCGAAACAAAGGATCCCCAAACAATGTGTAAGTATGATGTCCAAATCCCAGGTGTGACGTTACCTAACCTTGTAGGAGAAATGAGGGGATGTGTCATTATTTCATTTAGTCATTTATCCCTCCATTCAGTGATTCATCCAACAAATACGTACTGAGTTCTCAGGAGACAATGGCAAAACAGATGTCATCCCTACCTTCATGGAACGCACAGTTTAATGAGGGAGACACATACATAATCACTCCGGAAGACAAGACTGCATACTGTATAATACACACGGAAAGTATAAAATGGGGACAAGATGGGGACTCATAGTGGGATCTTGATATACAGCAAAGTGCTTCCATGTAGAAAGTCTTACACAGAAGCCTGAAGAATGAGGTTATAGATGAATGTTTAGAGAATGGGGGGAGGGATGGACACGCTTCTAGAAGCAGAACGAGCAAAGGCCCAGGAGTAGAACACAGCTGAGCAGGGCAGCACCACGGGGCTGCTAAGAACTGGAAGTAAGCGATAATGTGTTGGCGCTGGGGACATAGGTAGGTAGTCTGTGTAGTGGCTTGTAGACCCCAGAAAGCATTCTGGAGGCTATCTTCAATCTAGTGCAAAGCAACTGAGGGTCTCTAAGCAGGAGGGGCCCCTGACCATATTTGTAGTGGGCTTTTTGGTGACGATGTTGTCACAGTTTGAGCAAGGCACCTCCATTTGTTAAGGAAAAAAACACACAATGGTTTTGTTTCCCTTGCCCTGGTACCAACGTCTAGGGAACCACTGCCCTTTTACTGCTGGAAAACAGAGCCCTCTCCAACCTACCTGGTGTGTGAACCCAGCAGCAGGGTCCCCAGTGCTGACGGAGGAGCTCTGGCTCAGCAGGTATGAAACCAAAGACTGACTTCTGAGTCAGTTCTAAGAAACAGTGACTGTTCTCAGGAGAGCAAGACAGCTGCGCAAACGCTGCAGCAAACCTGGAAGATGATGCATCGGCTCTGAACGAAATGGAGTGAGAACCGCTCCCAAGATCCGTCAGCAGTCAGTTTCAGAATGCTGCCTGGGCTACATGACGTCCCCCTTCCCCATCCTGCATCCTCTGACTGGTCAGGACCTACCCATTCTGAATCCCCCTGTGAGAGCACTCTGCTGGCAGGACTTCTTAATGGCCGGTTTCCTCCACACAGCAGGAAGATCCACAGAGCAGGAGAAGCAGGGATCTTAGGCCACCACTTAATCACTAAGGCCTGGTACTGTGCTGGACACCTGTAGGTGCCTGGTAATGTTGGCTTGTTTCATTTGTCTTATGTTCTACAACACTGCATTGTCATTGTGGATTTTTTTTTTCAGTCTCCCTCTGTGAGTTCTTTGAGAGCAATGTCGCCATGTGTGCATCTCCAGTTGGCACTTGGTACAGGACTGACTGTTAAGTAATGCATGGGTAAAGTAATTAATATGAAGGTACTTCACGAACGCCTTCTCTCTAGAATCCTACATGCCATCAGTATTCATTGATGAAAGATGCTCGCTTAACACTGACGGCTAATGCATTTCTACATTTTAATACACAATCAAAAAGAGAATGCATGTAAAAACTGCTGAGCTCCAAATAAGGTCTATAACTGAGTTAATAGTAGTGAATCAGTTTCCCAGTGTTGACAAGGTATGGTGGTTACACAAGATGTTATCTTTGGGAAAGCTGAATGAAGGGAACAGGGGATATCTTGAATTCTTTTCACAACTTCCTGTGAGTTTAAAACAGTTTTAAAATAGATTATAATGACTCACAAATTTAATTTTTTTGCTCTTTACCTCTTTATATATTTTTTACTTTTAATTTTCATATCTATTTTGAGCATAGCTGAGAAAAATGTAATGATTCAAATGATGCTGTCACACACTACACCAGCAAACAGGAAAGATAATGCCCTAATTCTGGGCACTGTTCTTTTGGTCCTGACAAGTTGGCATTTAAAATATGCTGGGAGAGGAACAAGAGGCATTACTTTTGCCTGATTCAAGCGTATCCTCGAAATTGTAGTTTCATAAACGAAGTGCCGACGGCTATGATCTTCTCTCCTCTTCTCCTTTTATCCTAAGTCAGGTCAATAAGTCTGTCTTATGCAGAGCCCCAGGTTTGGAAGATAGAGAGCAATTACAGACTACAGGGAACTATTAGTGGAAAACTCACAGGAAGCCAGAGTGCCTTTAAACGTCCTTCTGCAGAGCACCATTCTTCAAAAAAAATGTCGATGTTAGAAAAAGCTGTTTTAAACAAATATGTTGAGTGTGTACAGTCTGATGGTGTTCCTGGAGTTTTTAAATTACATTTTCAGGAGTCCACTGTCAGTTACATGGATAACAATATGGGTCATGACTTCAAAAATCCGAAGCATGGTAGGCAATTTTTCTACTATTGGAAGATCTGAAAACCACCAATAAGAAATCCCTGTGTACACAGATTAAGGTGAAATTGCAGTTTATCTTAAACTGCTTAAACATGGAAGGTCAACGAGAACTTCCCCAGCATAAAAATCTGTAATTTCCAATACCATTCAATTAATAAGCTTCCTAGAAATCCATATGATGAAAATTATGGAAAAAAAAAAAAACCCTGTAGATACCATTAAGTCAAATTCAAAGATAAATGACATTCCTCCATATAGTCATCCTTTTTTTTTTTTTTTCCTGAAAACTGAAAACCTGTGAATAGGTACATCTAAGAAGAGTACCTGCTCAGAAGTCCCTGTGGTTTTGTGATAACCTGTTTAAATCAAGTTCAGCTCCAGGGATAGCACTGGGACATCATCTTAGCAACCCACAGGCTTGCCTGGAAAAGAGGTGGAAGGACCATGTATGATAACCAGGTGCAGAAGGAGAATGCCTCTCTGATGGCTGGAAAAGCTCATTAGACAAGGGCATCCATCTTTATTTCTTCAGGGTAACAGCCACACACTGTAGAGACAGAATTTCACTTAATAAAAGAAAAGGAGGGAAAAGTGCAAGAATGTTTTTAATATTTGGCTTACTGATTCATGAATCAAAGAAGAAGAAACTATAATTATCTCTGGTTCTATCAGAACTGAGAGATTTCTTCCACACAATCTTTTGTGTGGCGGGAACAAAGCTTTATTCCAAAGAAAATTCACTTTAAAATATCCCCAAAGAGATAAAATACCCGCAAGATTCTACAGCTCTTTAATGCTTGCCATGGGCCAAATTGTGCAATTAGAATCAGTCACTTTAAGTGCTGAAGTCATATAATGCTAATAGATCACTTTATAATGTGAGCAGTTTTTAAAAGTCGTATTTAATTCTCCATTATCACTGGACTGAATGCTAGTTGTGTCCATACAATCGGTTAGAGATTCTCAAGTTCAGAGAAGACAGACGGCCACTTCCTAGGCCATTGCTCTACCCTGGCTTTCATTCTGAGATCTGAATTGGAACTCTAAAATTGACCATATTTCCACTTTCTTCCTAACTGTATTTATTTTTATTTCCAAACCAAATGACAAGGGCTCCTTTTGGTTTTGTAATTATTTTATTTCAAAAAGTACAGATTGAGACAAAATCCCCTATGGGGTATGTGTGTGTGTGTGTGTGTGTGTGTGTGTGTGTATGTACATGTGTGTGGTTTTCTTTAAGAAAATGAAACGAACCATAAAATAAGCCCTTAACAGTAACCTTAGAAATAAAACAAAATCATTTACAACACATGGGATTGTTGCAGGATATGTCAAGATTAGACGGTTTAAGGGAGCTCTCCTGAATGTGGAAGCAATTATCATTGAAATTCATGACTCATTAGCAAACATTCCATATTGTTTCTCATTTCTGGGTCAATGTTATTAGGAAATATAGACTTAAGATTTAGTCGTTTCATTGACTTTAGAGCTAGATTAGAGATAGTTGGACCATATGATAATATTAATATAAAGCAAAGATTCCATGGTTTTGAAGTTCTTCACTTCTCACACATAGACAGTTTGGTCCTTGAGTTAAGTATGAATGAAATAACCTCAAAAGCATATAGGTAACGATGAAGTTGGTAATAGAAGGGTTGTCTGTAAATGGAAAGCAAGAGTGCACGCTGCACATACGTACTGGCGGATGTCAGTTGGGATTTCGCAGACACGCTGCTTGGTATGCAAAATGGCTGGTGAACTCAAGTACCCAATACTGTATATAATGGGAACCAGATGTCTAACAGAGAGAGAAAAATATTTTATAGCAATAAATGTGACATTGACTCTTAAAGGGTTTGCTGCTTTTAAACAACTTCCCAATCTTTCCTTTTCCTCGTGCATTTTAAAGCAGATCGTGGAAAGAAACTATTTTCACATTTTTAAAGAAAAAGTGTTTAACTCGCCATGAACTTCTAAACTGCATACATAAGGAGAAATGATCTGAAAGAGAGAATTTTGGAATTTATGAAAGCCCTGTGCCCCACAATGCAAAAAAAAAATTACTAAGGCTAATAAGGCATAATTCTTCCTGCCCTTTAAGAACTTAAAATATACAAGATGTGATAAGATGCATACAGCTGTTATGGGGACATGGCCAAAGCAGGCCCTGGGAAAGGGACACAGAGCACTCTGAGGACTTAGGGGAGGCCGAGAAAACTGCTCTGGCTGGCAGGTCCCATGAAGGAGGAGCCCTCTAACTCGCCCTGCTCTAGGCCTCCCGTTGCCTCCTCTGCATGCACAGTGTTGCCCTGATGAAGGCCTCCTGCTCTCTGGCTTGCCACTGGACTGGTCTCCCAGCAGTTCTGCCCTCAGCCTCCCCCCATGCACTCCCAACAGAACCCTCATTTTGCTGCTGGGGTTGTTGGTGTTCAGTCGCTCAGTCATGTCTGACTCTTTGAGACCCCATGGACTGCAGCAGGCCAGGCTTCCCTGTCCTTCTCAATCGGAGCTTGCTCAAACTCATGTCCATTTAATCGATGATGCCATCCAACCATCTCATCCTCTGTCATCCCCTTCTCCTCCTGCCCTCAATCCTTTCCCAGGATCAAGGTCTTTTCCAATGAATGGACTCTTCGCATCCGGTGGCCAAAGTCTTGGAGCTTCAGCTTCAGCATCTTCCTGCTGGGGTAGGGGTTCTGAAGCCTTGGTTCTATAAAGGAAGCTGGTTAAGTTGCAAGCTCTCTAGTTTGGCCAGGGTCCACATCTTGCCTTGTCATTTACTGGTTGTGACCTTGAGGAATTCACTTATCCAACTTCCTTCAAATCTGTATTTTTTTCATCTGTAGGATGAGGATAACCAAAGTGCAGATCTCATGGGCTTGGTGTCAGGAATTGATGAAGTCTGTACAGACTGTGCTTGAAAGTCCTCGACTCTGTTGGTAGAAACTCTTTTAGCTCTTCTACTATCAATCATCAGATCCAGGTTTTTAAAAGACAAAATCTAATGTGCTTATTTTGGCGTGCCAGGCTGCTCAGGAGCTGGTGTTTGCCTGCTTCTCTGATTCTTTCTCTCAATCCCCTTCTTCAAATACACGACTCTCCTCCCATGCTTGTCTGCTTATCATCATCCAGAGAGGCCTTTGGGCTCCAGCCCCTACACCTTTGCACAGGTTACCCTGCCTGACATGGATGGCTCACCTTCCACCTACTACACAGGCAATGCTTGCTGACCCTGCTGGTCTGCTCTCTAGCAGATCTCTCTGTCTTCCCTGACATCTTATGAAAAAAAAAAAAAATAGTGTTCCGTTTATGAGGCCAATGGTTGCAAACTCAGGGTGCACACAGATAGCATAGCTAAGTGAAGCAGGACGGGTGATGCAGTAGGGAGTGGTGGGGACTGTGGCCAAAAGGAGAACCCCGGCCCTGGCTAAAGGGTCAGCCATTCTTCACTGTTGCCATGAGAAAATGAGCATTCAGTATTGCCAAAACTTCCATTGCTTCAAAGGAAGAAGGAAATCTACATTCTCACCTGAACTCTCCAGTCATTAATTGTTGACACCTAAAAGGATTTTTGCTTCCCAGGTGGCACTAGTGGTAAAGAACCCACCTGCCAATGCAGGAGACATGAGATAAGGGTTTAATCCCTGGAGGAAATGGCAACCCACTCCAGTTTTCTGCCTGGAGAATCCCATGAACAGAGGAGCCTGGAGGGCTACAGGCCATAGGGTCACAAAGAGTCAGACAGGATTGAAGCAACTTAGCACACATGCCAAAAGTTTATTAATGCTATAACTTTAGGCCAGACAAAACCGTCTGGGGGCCAAATGGCTAACTGTATGCAGACCTTGGCTCTTGGGTCACCAGACTTTTAGGGATTTCCTTACAGGTGCACCCCTCCGTTCTTTGCCTGTAATTGTTAGCACACCTACTTCTCCAAAAAGGACAAGGACTATGTTGGGCGTGCTTTATCTTTCCAATGCCTGCAGCGAGTGGCTCAAAAAAGCATCTCAGAGAAGTTTACATTGATGTTTCCTGAGTCTGAAAGACAGGGTAGGGTCTGCAGGTGGGAGGTCGTTCCAGATAGGTCAAAGAATCAAGGAGTTCCCATTCCAAATGTCCCTCTTTCTAAAGAGAAAAGATGTTATAGATATCATATCTTGGTCAGTATCTGACTTCCTTAGAACTGTCTGGGACTCTTCCTACAAAGTTTCAAAGTCTACTCCATGATTAGCAACACTGAAATCAGCCCTGAAAATATAAACCTAGTCCACACAGCCTACATATAAACTTCATCTGTACCTGGCATACAAGTGAATAACTCAATGAATGAGCCAAATCTTCTTGCCAGAACCCCACCTCAAGCGTCAGACATGCTACTGTCTTCATTTTGTTGGAAGGTGGACAGAGAGCAAATGCTGGATCAGAGACATGCTGTCCCTGAAACTGTGGACAAGAAGAAGAAATGGTGACGACTGAAATGTGGACAACTTAGAAGATTCAACAAAAGCAACGACAGTATATTTTTTTAACTTTTTGAATGCCCACAGTCTTTGATCTGATGAGGTCCTTACTTCAAGGGATGAAAAGTGAAAGTGTCAATCGTTTCTATACATCCAACTCTTTATGACCCCATGGACTGTAGCCTGCCAGGCTCCTCTGTCCAAGGGATTCTCCAGGCGAGAATACTGGAGTGGGTTGTCATTCCCTTGTTCAGGGCATCTTCCCAACCCAGGATTGAACCCAGGTCACTTGCAATGCAGGTAGATTCATTTACCGTCTGAGCCACTTAGGGAATAATCATGCATAAATGCTTGACTTTAAGTATATTCATTGCAGCTTTGTTTACAATGTTGAAAAATATAGGAATTGTTACATGAGCAGTAATAGAGGATTTACTATTATTAGCATTTATTAATTAATAAACTATTATTAATAATAATTTTATGAATGACTATTATTAACAACAGGTGAAATCTATTGAACTCTTATCTATGTGGCAGGCTATGTACTTGGAATGTTGGGTTCCTTTTATCACTTAACCATAATGTTCTATCCATCTTACAGATGAGGACTCTGAGACACAAGAGTGTTTAAATAATTGGCCCAAATCACACAGCACAGGCATTTGAACTCAGTGCTTAACTAATACCAGAGCTTAAGCAGGGTCTTCCCCTTCTCCTATAAATAACTGACATCCACTGTGGTCACTGTGAAGTCACCAAAATTATAATCTAGGAGAATATAGGATGATATATACAAGACTGCTATAAGGTGGAAAAAGCAGGTTACAAAAAAAGTTCATCTTGCTCTGGCCTCGAGGAAAATATCACAATCTAGTAGACACCGCTCCATCACTGAAGAAGGAGTTGAAGTGAGAAGAAAGACTATCTCACAAAAATCACTGCCGGTCAGTGCCAGATACAAGGAGCATCTCTAGCATCCTTCCATTTGTTCCTCTGCTTCTCACCCTGTGTTTCGTTTACTTGTCTCCTGCAAACCACCTTCTTCTGTAATCCCACCTCAGTGTAACCCAGCTGGGGCCTGAGATTCCCCCTCGTCCACTTAGCCGGGGCTAGAGTTCTCTAACAACTGATCCACAAAACAGTAAATGGCCTGGAGGAAAGCACTGTCCATCTAAGAAATAATTCTATTTTTTGTAACTAAAAAACAAAACTATGTGGCAAAAAGATGGGAAAGACCCACATCAAGGTATTAACAGTGTTTAAATACACATTTTTCTGCTTATGTTTGCTTCTCTATGCATTCTAAGTTTTCTACAGCAGATATAAATTATAGCTGAACAGCAGACCCCACCTGAAAGTCGCTGCATGTAGAGCAAGACCTCACCTTGAAGATGTCAAAGCTGTATTGATGGGACTTTCCTGGGGGTCCAGTGATTAAGTCTGTGTCTTCCAATGCATGGGAAGCAGGTTCCATCCATGGCTGGGGAGCTAAGATTCCATGTGCCTTGCAGCAAAAAAAAAAAAAAAGCAAAACATGAAACAAGCAATATTGTAACAAATTCAATTTTAAAAAGACTTTTAAAAATGGTCCAAATTAAAAAAAAACCTCTTAAAAAAAAAAAAAAAAAAACTTGTATTGATGAAGATGCTAAACACTTAACTGCACTCAGGCCATTGCTCCATAACTATGTGCTGAGCTAACGGCTCCTAGGATAGACAAGGCAGAGCGGAGAAGAAAGGCATGAGCTACATGGAATATAAGACATTACTGCAGAAGGCAAGAGCCCGTCAAAGAGGAAACCAAAATGAAAATACATATTTCAAACAATCGGGTGGAGAATGGACAAGGAAAAGCAGGTTCATTGCTTTGGTCTGAAAAATGGTGACGCAATTGCAGGTAGCGAGGAAGCAGAACAAGAAGCAAGTCTTTTCCACGCACAGAAAGGAAAGCTGAAGTGCTGTCAGGGGAGATAAAGGGATGAAAAGGTTGTTAGGCCCACAGAAGGTACTGTAAACAGAAGAGTGAAGTCGTTGAAAGGAAAGACAGTAGTGGAACCACGGTGGAGCAGAAGAAAAGCAAAGCAACGGGAGAATGAAATACCGAGGAGAACATTTGGGCTGAAATAAAGCTGGCACGCACACCCAGTCCAGAGTTAGGGAATGTCACCCGCTGCTGTCTTATTTACCTTTCAATTCTCCCCAAATCGTACGTTGCCACGGGCCTCCCTAATCACACCCTGCTGGTGGCCTTTCTGTAGGCAAGTGTTCATCTTGTCTATCACTTGGTACTTGTTTCCCTATCACCTTCCTCACCTAGAGAATAGATAGTTCATTCCTTTTCACTAATTGCTTCATTGAATTTTGTATAACTCCAACTAGGAAGCTCCTGGAGACTGGAATGCTATGATGAGAGATCAGCAATATTAAGAGGTGTCCACAAGCTTTCTAACACTCTTCAAATCCAGAGAAGGGGACTATGTGCTCTCGCCTTGAATCTGAGCTGACCTGAGTGACTGGTGGACCAGTGATGGATGTGCCTGGGCTAGGACAGAAAAGGACATTCCACCCTTTGCCTTGTTCTCTTGGGATGCTGTCTTTGGAACCCTGAGTGTCCAGGAAAGGAGCATAAGAGCAAGGCTGTCAGGAAGCTCAGGTCACAGGGAATGAGCAAGTGCTCCAGCTGACAGTCCCAGTGGAGGACGAAGTGGAGAAGGGCCGGCAACAACCATCATACCCGTGAGCGAGGCGGTCTCAGCGCTCACTCCAGTCTCTGCCATCTCATCCTTCTGGAAGGCTCTTTGAGATCCACCCAGCTGAACCCTGCAAACGCTCAGAACCATGACAGATAATATAAAATGTCTGTTGTGGTTTTATGTGCGTATATGTCAGGGTGGATCTGTCATGTAGAAACAGATAATTGGAGCAGCCACTGTTGGTTCTCAACAAATACGTGTTACATTTCATTCAACAGCAGATAAGGGACGGCACCGTTGTCTTTTGATCTTTTTCTCCTTTTTTGTCTTACTCTCCATTATTTTCTGTTCTATAGTCAGGCTCTCCTTATATCCTCAGTCTCTCTCTCTTTCTTTCTCTCTCTCCAAATCCACAATTGTCCCTGTGGAAAAGGGCTCCATCCAGAAAGCCAGGCTTCTCTTCATACCTATGAAGCTTTTCCCCCTCTCTTTTAGAGTATATGTGCATGTGTGTGTGTATGTGCACGTGTATGTGTGTGTGTGTTACTTGTTCAGTCATATTCGACTCTTCGCGACTTCATGAACTGTTACCCGCCAGTCTCCCCTGTCCCTGGGATTCTCCAGGCAAGCATACTGGAGTGGGTTGCCATTCCCTTCCCCAGGGGATCTCTGACCCAGGGATTGAAGCTAGGTCTCCTGCATTGCAGAAGGAAATGGCAACCCACTCCAGTGTTCTTGCCTGGAGAATCCCAGGGACAGGGGAGCCTGGTGGGCTGCCATCCATGGAGTTGCACAAAGTCGGACACGACTGAAGCGACTTAGCAGCAGCAGCAGCTCCGGCATTGCAGGCAGATTCTTTACTGTCTGAGCCATAAGGGAAGTCCTCTTTTGGAGTAAAACAGCCCACATTCTTCATTAAAAAAATTTTTTTTTTGTTCTCCTTTTGCTTTTTCTTTGCTGACTTTAGTCCTCCTTCCCCGATGATCTTTGAGTCTTGGGTGTACTTTTCAGGTTGTAAAGATTAGGAGCAAGCTACTCTAGCTGTGATGCTCTTGCCCATAACCTTATCCACACCTGGAAAGCACGGCTGTTTTGCCACCTTGGGATCGTCCTGTGGCTGTCCCACCTGTCGGCTGCAGAAGTCCCAGCTTGCTTCCCGGGCAGTACAGGGGGTCCGCAGGCAGCAGCCACATCAGGAGCCTGAAGGCAAAGACAGCAAGCAGGGTGGTCAGAACCGCTGTGATGAGGATGCTGAGTGCCTCTTCCAAAGAGGTCTCATAGGAGAGATCCTCGGACGTTGTAATCTGGAGATGACTCACCTGGCCTGGAGAGGCACTGAGTATGTCACCTGAATGGTCACCAAACAGCTGAAAAAGAATGGAAGCTGAGAGATAGGCAAAAACCAGACCAGAAGGTTCCCCCGCCCCTTGGGCGCAAGGGTGTGCGGTCCATCTGCACCTCTCCCCAAGGAGCAGCCCGTGCCTGGACCTGGAAACATCGCCTGCGATAATCCCACGTGGGCGCACACTGACGGAGCCATGCGGCCGCAGGAACACACGGGGATTCCGGAGGCGCACGGAGCTGCCCAGCAGAGAAAGGAAAAAGCCACCCCCAGGAATGGCAAACACGCTGCTAACAGGACCACGTGCAGGCTTGGCCCAGCACACCAGCAGCAGGCAAAGTAATATCATCTCAGGTCAAGGAGAAAACCCACAGCCCAAAATAGACACCCTCCCCAGTTGCCGCTGGGTCTAAAATTATACCATCGAAGATTTATTCCTTTGCACACCTCACTTTCCCTGGGGGCCAGTCTGGGTGGGGGCAGGGACCCAGGCACCCATATGTCTTCACATGAAGGTGTAAAAGGCCTGACAGCTCCGCGGAGTTATGTGGGGGCGGGAAAGGAAGGGAGGTGTTGAAAGGAGTGGAACAAGGCAAAGGACGTGTTGGTGAGGAATACCAAAAGGCAACTTCTCCTGTTTCAGAGTTTTACCCAGAAGGAAGCTAGCTGGCAGCTATATCATAAAACCAAGGCCTGAGCGATTTGCCAGTAAATCTGAACCACGCATGTAAACAATTCAAATCATTCATTCCTTGAAATGCCTTTATAATATATCATTATGCAGAGCTGGACACGCCTCTACTTCAAATTGCTCAAAGGGTGGTGGGATAAGGGCTGGGGAATGGCAGGCGGAGAGAGGGGGAACAAATGAAGGGGCAATTAGAAAGTATAACAAGAGGAAACAGAGAAAATGCCAGACTGGCACACAAAAGGAAGCTGCAATCAAAGTCACCATTTCTGGGGCGAGATGTCCTCAGAAATTCAGGCAAGGCCTTTGTCTTTACACACAAAAGTTTGATTAACCTGACCTTAGAAGATTAAGCCATAAACAAAATAAAAACAAATAATCACTATTTGTGATTATTGTAATCTGGAGATGACTCACCTGGCCTGGAGAGGCACTGAGTGTGTCACCTGAACGGTCACCAAACAGCTGAAAAAGAATGGAGGCTGAGAGATAAGCAAAAACCAGACCAGAAGGTTCCAGGTTTGGATTCCCCTGGCATCCTTTCCTAGTGACAACTGTCTAACTTCCCCAGAATATGTAAGACATCTGAAACAACGTAGATCCTATCTTTATCCACTGTTTTACTACTTGTCTCTCTCTCTCTCGATTATTTGTTATAGACCTCCAGTCTACTGTCCTAACAACAACCAGCTCCATCCTCTTCTATCTTTAAAGTCCTTAAAATATAGACGAGAATGTCAGAAAGGTACCCCCCCTCCTCCTTTCTTAAGCTACTTCTGGGGCAGAAAGCCAAGTACATGGATGCCATGGATGAGCGTTAGGTAGAGGCAAGACTCCAAATAGGGAACAGTAGAAGGATGAGTGAAAGACAAGGAAAGAGAGCAGAGTGCTGCGAAGGATGGGTTCCGGAAAGAATGAGAAACATGTTCACACCATTTGGCCATTTATAAAAGGCTGTCATTTAACCTGACCTCCAGTCCTCCCAACTTGGTGAAGAAAGGAAGTTTTAGTCCTCTTTGTATGAATGAGAACACAGTGAATGAGAGAAATTCAGCGACTTGGCCAAAGTCATACAGTTGGGTATTTAGGGACGTGGACAGGTCTCGAAAGCTGAGTCTAGCTGATTAAATCCCCTGTTCCTTCCACTCTAATAGTCTTTGGAGTTACTGAACCCAGGGATTCAAGACATGTTCCTCCTGGGTCTATTGGTAATACACTGATGATTTCTGTAACTCAGATTTCCCTTCTTAGCCTTGATTCACTTTTTCACTCAGCCACAACTGAATCTCAGCCAGAGCCAGGCCTTGATCTAGGAGTTGAAATGCACCGACGTGGGGATTTCACATAGATGACTCCATGATGGTCAATTTCAAATGTCCCCTTTACAGGTGGATATTTGGCCAGATGACCTCATGTGGCCCCTGGCATCCTTTCCTAGTGACAACTGTCTAACTTCCCCAGAATATGTAAGACATCTGAAACAACGTAGATCCTATCTTTATCCACTGTTTTACTACTTGTATTCTCTCTCTCTAGAAAATGAGGTCATTCAGAACAAGGACCTTCTCTTATTCAAAGCTGTCTCTCCAACACTTAAAACAATTCCTGCCCAGAATAGGTGCTTAAAAATATCTGTGCAATAAATGACACTGAAAATCACAGAGCACTTTTTCCAGTGCCTACTATGTGTCCAAAGCAGTATGAGACAGTTTGCCTCAGCCCCAGTCCAAGGGGGCTTAAAATTTAATCAAGATTACATGTGTCTAAATAGAAAGCACATGAAGAATATGGGATTTTAATAATGGCGGAGAAAGGACCTAGAAGAATTAAAGCTCAATTTGAAATGCCTGTACACTGTACCACTTAATGCAAGAACAAGAGCCATCTTGTGATATTAAAAGGTAACAAATTTAAAATGAATAAAAGGAAACACTTTTTTTAAACAGCATATAATCTACCTGTGGAATTCACTGCCGCAGGATATTATTGAGGCAAATAGTCTAGCAAGATTCAAGAAAGGATTAGACATTTATATGAATAGGAATAATATTGGCAGTTACACTAACTAGGTTAAAAAGTTACAAGGCATGTCCGTCCTGGGCTCCAGGGCATAACTGCTCACCAGCTGGGGTGAGGAAGGAATTTCCCCTTGTGATAGAGCATTGCATAATTGGCCAGATGCACAATGGCTGGTATTTTTGCAGTCTTCTGTAACAGAGGTAGAGACCACTGCCCAGGGGAAGTTTCTGCAGAAGTCAGACCAATGACCTCTTACCATGGTTATTTCTGTCTTCCTTTATACAATCCTGAATAGAAGGTAGAGAAAACACACAAATTTGGAGGGGATTTTTACCTGAAGATTTTTCAACTTCAGAAAACAGAAAAGGTAAAAATAACTTTCTTCTTTTTGATAATGAAACTATCTCAGAAAATGAAATCATACTCTAGCTGTAATCTTATTAGTGGCATAGCCAACAGCTCTAGGAGGCTACCTGTGCAATTCCAAACCTCAGCAGGAGTCCTGGGAAAATCGTGTATAAAGGCATTATCCATCCATCTTTCACAGCCATCTAACACTACGCCTTCTGCGTGTGCACTTAACACATATGTGTTGAATGAAAGTGCATTTTTGCAGATGTGGGAGGAAAGCTGTTCATAATGCAGTCCACTCCCATTGTGAAGCTTTTCTCTTTGTTAGAGAATCAGTTACACTGCCAGGCACTTCCTTTAATTCTTATAATGCGTGCATGTGAGTGCTCTAAGTCGCTCCAATAGCGTCCAACTCTTTGCAACCCTACAGACTGTTGCCTGCATGGGTTTCTCCAGGCAAGAACCTTGGAGTGGGTTGCCATGACCTCCTCCAGGATCTTCCCAACCCAGGGATCGAACATGCGTCTCTGACATCTCCTTCAATGGCAGGCGGGTTCTTTACCACTAGTGCTATTTGGGAAGCCCCTTAAAATGCATATTCTCCATTTTTTCTTCATCCTAACCTGGAAAACCAAAAAGGCAGTTGTCAGCCATGCATTGGAATACAAGTCTCCTTAATAACATGTGATCACATTAAAGAAAACATCAAAACGAAATTATTCATTATACTAACTTACTTTACAAATCTTAGCTATGCAGGTATAGACAAGACTCCAAAGAAATGGTATCAGTGTTTGAATGACTTAAGAAAAAGTACTTCCCATATTGCGGGACAAAGAACATTCTGCAAGCCAAAACATAAAGGGTAATTTTAATTTAAATCCTCAAACCAGAAATGAAGCCAAAAGTTTTCAAAGATCTCTAAATAAAAGTACATAGATATACAATCAAATGTACATATGGTAATATGATGGGATCTTGTTACTTACAGATTCCTCATCTGTGTGTTCACTCAATCAAAATTTGATCCACAATTAGATGAATCTGTGGATTCAGTACCCACTGCTATGGAAGGCTAATTGTACTACATCATCTTATATAAGGGGTTTGAGCATCTGCAGATTTTGGTATCCTCAGAAATCCAGGAAACTATCCCAGATGGAGATGGAGAAACAACTATATTCGTGGTTTTTTTCTGGAAAGAGAGAATCAGAGATGGACCGTAGTTATCATTAGTATTTTCAAATATGTTCTCACACTAGGTATGTTAAGAATCACTGGTCTAGGACCCACCCTACAAGAAAATTCTCATTTTGAAGTGAAGTGAAGTGAATTGGCTTAGTCGTGTCCAACTCTGCAACCCCACGGACTATAGCCTACCAGGTTCCTCTGTCCATGGGATTTTCCAGGCAATAGTACTGGAGTGGGTTGCCATTTCCTTCTCCAGGTGATCTTCCCAACCCAGGGATTGAACCCAGGTCTCCCACATTGTAGACAGATGCTTTACCATCTGAGCCACCAGGGAAGTCCTAAGTCCTAACAAGTCATTTTGGACACAGTCTTTTCCATCTGTGTACAAAAGCTGCTCTCATAAGATTTGCTTCCTTACATTTGATCATTAATACTTAAATTCTCTTAGCAGAAGATCAGATACAAGGGATCTAATTCCCATCCACAGGAAACACCTTAAACATTTAAGGGTTGTTTTAGACAGCTATCTGTCATTTTACTTAGTGTAGGATGAATCTTTTCAAGTTTGAATGTTTTCTCTTGCTTTAAGTTTTCCTACTTATCTTTTCATGTGATTACCATTAAGATTAGGGCTTGTCAGATTTTTGTTTATTGGTGTTGGGTTGTTTTTGATTTGGGGTGTTTTTTTCTCTATTTGTGGTGGCTGATGTTTGTTTTTTACTTGAAATTAATCATATAGCACAAGGAATTGTATGTTTAGAAGGTCTGTTGTCAACTAGGATGGGGTTCAAATTTCACCCTAGAAGCATTACTTTAGATAAACCAATTCCTATGACTCTCTTTCCTCATCTGTAAATTGGAGCTATAATAAATTTGGCTTAATCTGATGAGCAGATTAAAGGAGACACGACTATAAAGCATTTGCCACATTGCCTATCATATATTAAGCAGACAATAAATTTCATCTACTTTATAACTGTGGATATTTTGCCTACATATTTGTAATCATTAAGAATGCATATCCTATTTCAATGTTATTATATCAGCTGCATAACAGTAAATATAGAGAAAATATTTTATACTTCCATTTCCCATATTGGTAGGTTTATATTAGGTTCTAACTATTGTAAGCAATAGTTTGATGAACATCTTCAAGCATTATCTTTTTGGTTCTGAGAACAGACTCCTAGAAGTAAAATTATTTAGTCAAACGTTGTTTAAAAAGCCAGTGGCTCTTGACACATGTGATCAATTGAGTTTCCAAAAGGGTTTTGCAAATGTACCCCCCTCTCAACCATATAGAAGTGTCAGTTTCAAGACCCTTTGGTGAATAACGGGAATTACTATTTACCAGTAACAAAATAAAAATAATAATAATGAAAAGACACTGTACAAGCAAGCTCTGGTGTTTCCGGATCTAGGAAAATAAATATTCTGTGAATGGTACAAATTTCCATTGCTTCAGCAGCAGCGAGTTTCCTTCCAAGTGTTTTCTCAAAGTGTTGCAAATAATCTCGCAGAAACTTTTCAGCCCACAGTCACACACCTTGTAGTTTTCAGGCTGAGTGAAGTCACAGAGGGGAAGGCGCAGGTTCCTGGTTTTCCTGCCAGCTGTCCAGTGGTCCCATGAAAACCAGCGATTCAGCTGTCACCACTAGCATGAAGGCACAGCACGCAGGACCATTCCCAGAGGAAATGGGACCTGGTGAGACTCATATAAATATTTTCTTGCAAGGTGGAATACTGGAGACTGACACAGCCCCATCTGACCACAAAACCTGGAAGGTGTAACCTAAGGAGGCATATCACCTGAGCCTTGAAAGGGATAATCTGAGGAGGAACAGTTGGTTTGTGCAGCTTTGCTAGAGACTAAATAATAGCTGGTCTTGTGGAAAGAGAGGAAAGAAAAGAAAGAGAATACTCTGGCCTTTGGTGATGAGTTACTGCATGTGAGAGCTGAGGGATTGACAACGTCGAAATGGAAATTTTCTTACTCAAGGTGACCAAATAGAGGCTTTTTCTTCCCTTTCCACATCAGTGTCCTGCTGATCCCCTCTTTCTCTTTAAACAAATCTTGAGGAGCCCCAAGTTTCATTTGAAATCTGTGTGGGCATTGTTCTAACAAGAAAATATCTGACCTCCCTGCTCATCCACACCAAACTCTTCAACAAGAAATCTCTTCTAAGATGCTATCACTTAGGAGGCTAGTTCAGCAGCATCTCCTGGCTCACTCACAATGCAATATTCACAGAAAAAGTACAAATCAGAGTTGGGCTCTTTTGACATTTATAGATGGCATAGCGTTATTTGTTAAATTCCAGAACCTGGTGTTGGGTAAACAGGCTAAAAGGATTAGTGATTCCAAAGGTGGGGATCATTGGTATGGATGCCTGCACACCTAGGTATGAAATGCACCCAAAAGCAAGCAACATAGTAGAAGGGATAAAGACTCAGCCTCACATCAATACTACCTACATGACCCTCCACAAGCAATGAACTTCTCTGGGCCTTTGTTTCTACTCTATTAAATGGAGACAGCAACGCCTGTCTTGCAGAGTTATATCAGGAAAGTGCCAGCTCCCAGTATAGGAGAGATCTTTATGTCCACGGGCTTCCCTGGTGGCTCAGAGGGTAAAGCATCTGCCTGCAATGCCGGAGACCTGTGTTTGATCCACAGGTCGGGAAGATCCTCTGGAGAAGGAAATGGCAACCCACTGCAGAACTCTTGCCTGGAAAATTCCACGGACAGTAGAGCCTGGTAGGCTACAGTCCATGGGATCACAAACAGTCACACATGACTGAGCGACTTCACTTTATGTCCACACAGGTGTCCACATACATATGTGAATACATGTGTACGTGCACTTGAGTTTTTGAAAATCAATTACTCCTCTCCCTCTTTACAGCTCATAAGGTGAGTTTTGAAAAGTCAATCAAGAAAGGAAGGAGAGAAACATATTTTCCTCTCCAAGAAAAATCAATTAAATGTCAAATATGAACTGTTCCTGGGAGTAGGTTTTTTTAATGGGTTAAAGGCTTGGCTATTACAGACCTCCGATATGTAATTTCTAAGAAAGGACCAGGTAATATTTTTTTTAATTAAGTGGAAGATAAAATGCTCGAACCAGTGGATCCATTCAGAAACCACTTTTTTAGCCATTTTCTGGAGCTTCCCGATTGCGTCATGCCTTTTAAGAGTCCTGATTTAATAGCACTTTACTTTAAACCTTCATTTGTGAAAAGCATTGATTTATGATAGCGCTGATTAAAGCAATGGTATCTTAAGCAATAATGATTTCAATTATTGGACTTTCACCAGTGGGCATTATTCTGACTTACTCTCCATTCTTTCCCCATTTTGATTCACTGTAAGAGAATAGATGTAATTTTGAAAAGTTCAAAATTACATAACATAATACAGCACAAACATAATATCAGAAAGAAAGGTATAGACAGATGGACTGCTGTATCCTTTTTGATGACATGAGGGTGTTGCATTTTAATATGCTTTGACAAACTAGAGCCCCAGTGGGCTCCTATCCGATACCATGAGGAGTATCCAGAACTCCAAGACCGCTCTAATGCCCCTGGAGCACAGAGAAGTCAGCAATGAACGTAGTAAAGACCAACCCTCCAAGCCTAGTACCTAAAAGCATGCCTTCTCTTTTCATGAACCTGGAGAAAACAGTTAAGCCCACACTCAGATCTTTAACTCCATTTGAAACTAGCAGTGATGCAAAGCAGACCAAAGATTCCCTCCTAATCTGAAAGCCTGTCCCGTGGACCAGGCTGGTAAATTAAAAAGTGAAATTGGCCTGGAGTCATATGCTAGGGAATGGTGGCAACTTGGAAGGAACCCTGAGTAATGGGGGCAGCTGCTCCTACGCCTCAGCTAAGCGTCACCACGTGCAGCTGTGGCCAAAGCCTGCCGCATCTCAGGTGTCAAAAGAATCCAGAAACCCACACTGCCATGTAAAGCTGAAGTTTCTCCCTTTCTGAAGGTTAGACAAGCACGGGCCAAATTGATCCCAGAGGCCAACCCTGCTCGGATTCCTAGTGGGTGCCCAAGTGGTGAATCCATCTAGTTACTAGGGGGGAAATATGCCACACTTTTAAAAGTTAACACAGTGTTTTTATTCCACTATTTCACAAACAGTTAACAGAAATATATTATGTGCGAAGAACTACATGCTGGGTGAAAGTGAAAGTCACTCAGTCATGTCTAACTCTTTGCCACCCCATGGACTATGCAGTCCATGGAATTCCCCAGGCCAGAATACTGGAGGGGGTAGCCTATCCTTTCTCCAGGGGATCTTCCCAACCCAGGGATCGAACCCAGGTCTCCCGAATTGCAAGAGGATTCTTTACCAGCTGAGCCACCAGGGAAGCCTGGGTACTGAGAAGCAAAAAGAGAACAGTACCTTTTATCTGCCATCAAGGAACTGACAGTCTAGCATTTATATACAGGAACTATGGAGGGCTTCCCTGGTGGCTCAGCTGGTAAGAAATCCACCTGCAATACAAGAGACCCTGGTTAGATTCCTGGGTCGGGAAGATCCCCTGGAGAAGGGATAGGCTAACCACTCCAGTATTGTTGGGCTTCCCTGGTGGCTCAGCTGGTAAAGAATCTGCCTGCAATGCAGGAGACCTGAGCTCAATCCCTGGGTTGGGAAGATCCCCTGGAGAAAGGCTACCCACTCCAGTGTTCTGGCCTGGAGAATTCCATGGCCTGTACAGTCACAAAGAGTCAGACACCACGGAATGACTTTCACTTTCACTTTTCATGGAGGATTTAGGGTTTAAAATTTTGAGAAGAAATAACCTAACATTGGGGCTCAATCTATCACATTCCTTTTTTGTATTTAGCTCCTTTGATACCTTTTAATTAAGTTAGTTTGTCCCTACATTCTGCTTTGAAGCTCTCCTTGAATTTGAGGACTACTGCCAGGATTTCTAAAGTCCATGTTGGGTGCCTTCCCATTAAAACCCCAACAATTATTGGAAGGGAAAATTCCAATTGTACCTTGACAGTTCATTTCTATCAAATCAGCTTTACAGATTTCTTAGTTTGGTGCTGTTAACTGGATGCTTCTATCATTTGAATCTATGCTGCTATAGTTTTTATGAGAGCTGACCAGCAGATGCTTTATGTATTAATCCCTCTGGAGAATCACCTCAATTACTTTTTTAACTTTTGGTGGGGGGAGGGGGGATTTATAGGAATCCCAAGACACAAATGAAAGCATTTGGGTACAACCACTAGAATTTTGCTGACTGTATAGACTGTATAGACTATATAGAACTTCTCCATGTTTGGCTGCAAAGAATATAATCAACCTAAATCAAATCCCTTATGATTATACAGTGGAAGTGAGAAATAGATTTAAGGGCCTAGATCTGATAGAGTGCCTGATGAACTATGAACGGAGGTTGGTGACATTGTACAGGAGACAGGGATCAAGACCATTCCCATGGAAAAGAAATGCAAAAACGCAAAACGGCTGTCTGGGGAAGCCTTACAAATAGTTGTGAAAAGAAGAGAAGCGAAAAGCAAAGGAGAAAAGGAAAGATATAAGCATCTGAATGCAGAGTTCCAAAGAATAGCAAGAAGAGATAAGAAAGCCTTCTTCAGCGATCAATGCAAAGAAATAGAGGAAAACAACAGAATGGGAAAGACTAGAGATCTCTTCAAGAAAATTAGAGATACCAAGGGAACATTTCATGCAAGGATGGGCTCGATAAAGGACAGAAATGGTCTGGACCTAACAGAAGCAGAAGATATTAAGAAGAGGTGGCAAGAATACACGGAAGAACTGTACAAAAAAGATCTTCACGACCCAGATAATCATGATG
>SJYT01013295.1:276402-314002 GCA_006410635.1 Cephalophus harveyi | reverse complement strand
GACTAAGGTCCGTCTAGTCAAGGCGATGGTTTTTCCAGTCGTCATGTATGGATGTGAGAGTTGGACTGTGTAGAAGGCTGAGCGCCGAAGAATTGATGCTTTTGAACTGTGGTGTTGGAGAAGACTCTTGAGAGTCCCTTGGACTGCAAGGGGATCCAAACAGTCCATTCTGAGGGAAATCAGCCATGGGGTTTCTTTGGAAGGAATGATGCTAAAGCTGAAACTCCAGTCCTTTGGCCACCTCATGCGAAGAGTTGACTCATTGGAAAAGACTCTGATGCTGGGAGGGATTGGGGGCAGGAGGAGAAGAGGACGACAGAGGATGAGATGGCTGGATGGCATCACGGACTCGATGGACGTAAGTCTGAGTGAACTCCAGGAGTTGGTGATGGACAGGGAGGCCTGGCGTGCTGCGATTCATGGGGTCGCAAAGAGTCGTACACGACTGAGCGACTGAACTGAACTAGAATTTTTTCAGTTTCACATTTGAAAAATGATGCGCTTAATCACTTTACAGAAGAAAATCAGATCAAAGTTAAGACTCTTCTTTTTAAACTTTGTAATTAGTTTTCAGACTCCTCCTTGAAATGCCTTAAAGTACTTCCACTGAAATATGTATGGCTTTTCCCCTCTTTCTTTTGAATTTGCTTTGACTTTGCTGGGTTGCCTTCCATCGCCCTCTTTGATGGCACAGCCTGAAAGAAAAGTCCTCAGACATCACCATCACTGGCATGATACAGAAACACAAAACCGGTGGGGCATGGTGCTAAGAACCGGGCACTGCACGAATTTTAAAACAGTATTTGATACATTCTGCAGTTCAAAAACAGGCAATTACAGGAGGTGTCATTTCCTTGTTTGTTTAGAATTCTCAGTCAACCCTTTGCCTACAGATCCCCTTGTCATCCTCTCTTTCTCAGCCTGTCCCCTAGCAGGTCATGTACAGCTTCTCTGGGAGCACTGAACCACGGGTAGCATGCTCTGCCGGCTGTGCGTACCAGATGTTGGGGTGCATCTGACCCTTTGCACTTGTTTAACACAGCAGACAATTCTTACAAGGTAACTAACTTTCTTAGTTGAAGCTACTTTGCTGACTCATCTCCAAACACGTTATGTGACAGATGAAGGAGAAGAGACTGAGAGGAGCTGACCACCCCGGGTCACGCGGTTAGCACTTAGGACTTCCTTAGAGTGTTCGCCTCTCTGCAACTCACAGTCACAGTACTGTAGGAACCACGTCTCAAACAGAAATTTACTTTGGCCTCACAATAAAAACTACCGTAGGATAAAAGTGTGGATGGGCTCCATTTCATGCCAAGAGCTTGCTCATCAGAGACTCAGCAATGAGTGGGAAGCAGTCGAATCCTGATCCAATTGCCTGTTGATAATCCATCCTCCCTGAGATGATACCCAGACAGATCACTGACTCAACGTTGCCTAGACTGTAAGTGGAGGAACTTTAGAACTTTCTTCCTAACTTTTGTTTTACAGAGGAGGAAATCGAGGCCCCTAAAAATCTTAAAAGCTAATTCACCCCAGAGGCAGATCTAGAACCCACAATGCTGATCACTGAGCTGTGTTCACGTCCATGCCTCCACCTAATTTCCGATTGCAACCTAACATGGGAGCCCAACTTGTCACATGGATTACCCATATCTTCTCTGTCATCCTTCAGGTAGGTTGGTTTGTCCCTGTGCTCTGCTTTGAAGCTTGTGTTTTAATTTGAGAACTAGTCCCATGGGTACTAAAGTTCATGTAAGTTACACTCCATTAACATCCCCAACAATCAGACAGTAGTCCCGGGACCCAGAGTTTAGCATGCAGTGACTGGCACAGTATACACATGGACCCCAAGGGACAGAGATTGGGGAAGTCTCAGGAAAGAGGAGCAGATGATGAATGGAATCTCCATTCCTGGCTCTTGGGTCCCGCCAAGGTCTGGGCTAAAACATGGAAACTGACAAGTACACAGAACAGCATATACCCATAGCTCTGACTTTTTTAAGACAAACACAGAGAAGTGGAATAATAGAGACTGAGATATTGAGGTTAGTGTCTATACCTTTATCAGACTAGTGGGTTTTTAAGACTTCCTATAGATATATTTAAAATAGTAGCTGTGGAGAAGGGAAATGGCAACCCACTTCAGTATTCTTGCCCGTAGAATGGACAGAGGAGCCTGGTGGGCTATAGTCCATGGGATCACGGAGAGTCAGACAGGACTGAGCAACTAACACACACACACACACACACTTTTCGCAGAGATTCCAGCTTAGCCTGAGGACGAGCCGTCCTGTGCAAAACAGAACCAGTCACCCCTCACCCCCATCCAGAGGATCCTTAAGCAGCCAAGGTCAACCTAAGTGTTTCACTTTGCTTTCAAGCTTACAATAGCCTCTGGATCCTGGAGCAGACCATTATACCAGTTCAATCTCAGCACCAAATCAGGTACAATGGACTTGATACAGTGTTTTTCTCATATCAAACTCAAACTTCTGGAAATAGACTTTGGTTGCTAAAAGATAATCACAGTTATACCATTGTCATTAATTTGAGAAAAGATGAAATGTATTAATATTTATATGTATTTAGTCTTAATAAAAAGATAAAATTATTATAGAAATAATTGAGGGTAAAGAATCTATTATGTATTTGAAAAATAAAATTTTTTTCTAGTAAAAAAAAAATAGTAGCTGCGGTTTATATATCTTTTCAATGACCTTGTAAATCAACAGTATTCAGTAATCTTAGCTGAAACTATAAATGGCTGCTGGACCCATTAAAGAAGAAGTAAGTTAGAGCTTCTATTTTTTTAAATGTGGTCTTCCAGGAAGCTGCCTCTGGACATAAGTACAGAAAATTAACACAATAAGTAAAGCATTATAGAACAGCTATTAACTGATTACACTAATAAAAACCAAATGGGAGCCTTAATGCTACTCCTCTGGGAGAGAGGGACAGATAAAATAAACAACAGGAAAAGAATATGGAGTAAAGGAAATTGATTTTAAACAATAATAATACAGAAACCTCCCACCACGTTAAAAAAAAAAATCAGATCTCTAGCTTCACTTTGGAAAAGATAGAAGAAAGTTTTCAGTCTGCCTTGCCAAGGCTTAAGTTTGATACTAATAAGCACGCTCTCTAGGCTAACAAATTGGAAAAGCGAAGGCATGCTGACAAGGAAGTCCTCAAATGCCAGGCACATGGCCACAAGGACTATCTACTGTATTATCAAAACGAGGAGCCCCTTAGTGGACGAGGAAATCTAAACATTTGGAGCCCCTGCTTCATCAAGGTGGGATGAAAGATTGATTCCAGTGATATTTGGCAATCACGGCAAAGACCATGCCAGACAGAAGAGAAGAAACAAGTACAGTGTCTGTCTCCTTGGGAGGTGGTGGTGGGCAGACACTGTTTAAGAATGGCACCCCTAGGGAAGCACCAACTGTTAGCTGAATCCTAAAGTCCTTGAGTGGACTTGGGGTTAACTATGTAGAAATTTATAGTAAAGAAGGGTATCTTCTTTCCATTTTGTTACCTATAATGTGACCCAAATCCTTCCCTTCAAACCTAGCCAGAAGCCAACAGTTTGTCTCAGTAAGTGCCCACTGGTTGCCAAGTGTCCCCCAAAACGCCTTATACATGTTGTCTCTCGTTCCCAAATTACGTTTGCAAGGCAGGTGATGGCCCAAAATTAGAGTTGAAGAAATGAAGACTCAGGTGATTCAGAGACCAGCTCCATTCCCATCTTACAGACTCACCCGTCATCCTCTCCATAGGTAACCCCAGGCAAGATCCCCAGCTATCCTATCGCTCTTACCCCTTTCCTCACTCTTATTTTCACACATTGTTCTAACCAGTGGAACCCAAGGAGCCAAGCCTTTTTGCATGGCATATGCAAAATCCAGGTTATTTTAACTTTTCACTGGCAAAAAGTCAGCAAATTCAAATGAAATGATAATTTCTATGTGAGAAAATAGTTTAGCATTTTCTTAAAATGCAAACTTAAAAAAAATTCTTACACAAGACTCTAACTTCTAAGCTGGCAGAAAATAGCCTGGCAGTGTCATGGGAGGCCCTAAGTAAAACAATAGTGGTTTAGATATATTGGTCTGAGAATTGAAGGTGAACTTTCCCACAGTGAAATGTGGGTGTTTAGACTAGGTAGGTAAGTGATGAGGCTGTCTATATAAAGATAAAACACTTGTGTATTGACTTGTGGAAGACTTGTTTGGTACTGGGCAGAGAGTGCTGGGAGATATACAGTGAGACCAGTGGACAGAAGGTTCTGGAAGGGAGATCAAAATTTGAAGCCTTGAGTACATTCTAAAAGCCAGAGCCCTTCCAAAATACATTATATTTTGGCCATTATGCATGGTAGTAAAATATTGTCGGCATTCTGAATAAAGAATAATTTAAATACTGTTGAAGTTGACTCTTTTGTAAAAAGTGGGAAAATAAAGAAATTAAATAATTTGAAGGAAAGGGACAAAATTATTATCTGCAGATGAAAGTATTTACTTAAATGGCTCAAAAGAATCCATTGGCAAATTCTTTTGAATAAGAAACCAGTAAAGTAGGAAAATACAAAATAAAAATACATAAGTAAATCATTTTCCTCAGAAAACAGTTATAGGATTTAACAGAGAAATTGTGTTCACAATAGCAGTGAATAAATTTGACACCATGGACACTGAAAAATACATGAAGAAACTACACCTTTAACAGGAGTTCACATGAAAAAAATAAATGAGAAGGCATGCTTTACTTCTAAATGAGAAAACTCAGTATTAAAGACTTCAAATCCTCACACACTGATGTATCAATTGTCTTCTCTTACATTTTGAACTTGATGAGTTCTTATGGTATAACAAATAGGGAGGCATAACCCAGAAAACTAATTGTAAAGAATAAAAAAAAAAAAAAACTTGCGTTACTAGATATGAAAGTATATCCTTAAATTGTGATTTAAAAAAAAAAAAAGGAGGGTTTTGGCAAAAGAAGTGATAAAGACAGAAAGATAATGAATAAAATTCTAAAATACAGAAATAGGTCCAATAAATAGCAACATTTAGATCAGTGAGGAAATAGATTCTTATCACACAAACCAAATATATGAGAGATTTAAGTGTTTTTCTTTTAATAACAAGAGCCATAAAAATACTAGTAGAAAATACAGGTTAATATTTCTCTAACCCTGAGATGTGCAAGGCTTATCTAAGCACAAAAGCAGAGGAAGAAAGGCTAAATGAAAATAGTTATATATTTAAATTGACAAACATATACATTAAAAATCCATTAACAATTTTAAAAATCTAGTGACAAAATGGAGAAGTGTTTGCAATGGGCAAGAGTGAAAGGGTTAATAAATGCACTATTCAAAGAACTTTTACATATTAACAAGTAAAGATCTAACACCATTTAAAAAATTAAATAAACTTTTCCAATTTTAAATAGAAATTAAAATAACAGGCAAATAACATGCACACAAAACAAGACAGCCAATAAACATGAAGTTAGTACTCCTGCCTGGAAAATCCCATGGACGAAGGAGCCTGGAAGGCTGCAGTCTATGGGGTCGCTGAGGGTCGGACATGACTGAGTGACTTCATTTTCACTTTTCATTTTCATGCATTGAAGGACATTGCAACCCACTCCAGTGTTCTTGCCTGGAGAATCCCAGGGACGTGGGAGCCTGGTGGGCTGTTGTCTGTGGGGTAACACAGAGTCGGACACAACTGAAGTGACTTAGCAGCAGCAGCAGCATCACAAATAATCAAGGAAATAGGGATCACAGTAGGTTCTAAGTTTCTTATCTCAGTTTGGGAAGAATTAATGATGGTTTGTGAGTTCTGGATTCTCTTTCATGGCAGGTGGGAATATAAACTGGCATAAGTACTTCAGAGGGCATTTCTGCAAATTATAGCCCCCCCCCCTCGCAAAAAGGTTTTGACCCAGGAATTTCATTCACAGTTATTTCCAGAGTGAGTAGAGATGCACACAAACATTTTAAAATGCAAAAATTTACAACATTCCATGAATATCTAGAGGTCAAATGAATTCACCATCAAATTAGAAATTATGATGCCAAGATAAAAATTGTGTTTTATAATAGTTTTAAGAACCCTTGCAAAGATCTTTTAGGACTAGTCAGATAGGAAAACCAGATTCCAAAACAGTGGGTGACACCAGGGCCTCAGTTGTACTTTTCCAGCATGCGAATATATGCATGCAAGAAAGCAGAGGAAAAAGATGAGAAAATGTGTATCCACGTACTGACAATGATTATATACAAGCAGCAGGACTAGAAGAATTACTGACTTCTTCTTGCTTTTCCGTAATTTCCAAATGTTCTGCGATGAATGTGTATCTGTTTTATTCTTATTTTTTTTAATTGTCCACGCTGCTCTGCTTGTGGGATCTTAGTTGCCCAGTCAGGGATCCACCCAGGGGCCCTGCAGTAGAAGTGCAGAGTTCTAACCTTGGACCGCCATGGAATTCCAGGATGTGTGTTATTTTTTTGCATTCAAGAAAAACATGGTTTCATGTGTGTGTTTTAAATTCTAGCTGGCTGGAAGCATGGAGGTGTGAGATAGGCTGCCCAGAGAGGATGCTGCAGGAGAAGAAAGGAAACTTCTCAACCCCGTGAGTCCACGCCCTTACCTTACCCTGGCTTTTTTTGCTCTTCTCGAGAGTTTGCAGCTTCCAACACCATTTCACACACTTCTCCTGTGAGTGACGGAGCAGAGTGTCCCAACAATACTTAATGCATTTTGTGTCAGGGGCCCGTGGGTCAGCAAGGTTATTAATAAGCATCGCCTCTTGTTCTAATTTGGGTCCCTTCTCTCCTCCTGCCCTGCTTTTCCTTTCACTTCTCTCTCTGACCCTTTTCCCCTTCTCCCTGATCTCAAGGATTCGGCCTTCATTTTAGCTTGACTTCTGGCACTCTTCCCATATCGCATTTCTGATGTATTTGTTGCTCCTGCAAAGTTTTCACAGGGAATTTTATTTTTGAGGAAATGCTTCGTGTCCTAAATCCATTCGTCGCAGGCTAATGTGGCACTCTGACCTGACCTGCCTGAGACGGATGGCAGGGATCAGTCAGATGGAGGCAAATGTGTGCATGAATGGGGGACAGACCTTGTTTTTTAAAAAAGAATTTCTGTTAAACAAAATTTACTAACCACAAAGTTTAGCCAGATTGAAGAGGCCACTATTACAATCAGGTCCACACGAAAGGAGGAAGGCAGAAGGCAGCTTAATTTTATTAGTATTTTTCTATTCTCTTTGATAAGACAAAGAGAATGTAAAGAATTTATCATGTATATTTGGATGTGTGTATATCCATTTTATTTTCCGTTTACAGCCTGATTTATGACCTCAGCTTATATTTAAAGTAAAGCTTGCTGTATTTCTGCTGATTTTCTTACATAAATATAACTGGTTGTATGGTCACTACCACTACCAAATTTTTACATACAGATCCCCTGAACGTGGTGCAAATTCAATTTTTCTTTTCACTTTCAACATTTCTAACTGCAAAACTTCAAACCAGAGATAACTGAAAAAAGTCAGTTTCTACACACACACAAACTTGCATGTGCTCTCTCCAAATTTATTAAACTTCAATTGTTACTTTCTTCTCATAAACATGATATTGCATCTTCCATCAGAGCCTTCAGAGAGTTAAATGTGCCAATGGGAGTTACTTAACAATGGTAGAGCAATATTTTTATATCGGAAAACATAAAAAGAAATATATGATTTTTTTCCTGAATTACTCATACTTTTCGAATTTAACCTAGTGCCCTTCTTCCTATTCAAGAATGCATTCTTATAAAAATCTGACCAAGACTACCTTTTTTAGAATGAATGGAAGTCTTTTAGAGTGATGTAATTTTTTAACACATGATCAACATGATTAATTCTACTCTGAACTAGGGTCCTCATATTGAAAAAAACGAAAAGAAAAAAATTAAGCAATGATAAGAAAACTAAATTTATCCAGGAGAAATATAGTTTTCTATACCTAAACTTATTATCATGAAACATACCAGTTTTGCTGCATTAATGGAACTGCACCTGAGTTTGTTCTTTCCCAAACTAAGACAATCTATGTGAACTTTGAATGAATTATGCGTTCAGCTTCTTAATATGGTCACCTCTCAGCAGTGCACATTAACAGTTCAGGGATCCTAAACTCAGCTCAAATCACCACTGGAAGGAGCCACTAATCAGACCTAAGTAAATATCTAATTTGTTTCCTTACCCTTTAGTTTTTTATTTTCCTTTTGAATAGATTATTCTTATCTGTTCTGTAACAACTATCAAAGGATGAGGATAGCTTTAAATGTGCTCTGTTACATATGTGACCATTTATCATTCTTGGGGCAATATTTATTTTCTTGAAATGCAGTATTTTTCTTAATAGACCTGGGTTTGCATGAGCAGTAACTTCTTAGACTGTCTTGGGGAAGAAGAGAGGAAAGAGAAATAGGAGGAGGAGGCTTTTCTTGAGTACCTGTGTGCTGTGTGCTAAGCCGTTTTGGTCGTGTCCGACTCTGTGTGACACCATGGACTGTAACCTGCCAGGCTCCCCTCTGTCCCTGGGGATTCTCCAGGCAAGAATACTGGAGTGGGTTGCCATGCCCTCCCCCAGGGGATGGATCTTCCAGACCCAGGGATTGAAACTACATCTCTTACATCTCCTGCATTGGCAGGCGGGTTCCTTATGACTAGCACCACCTGGGAAGCTCAGACAGTATGACTGTATACCACATAGTATGACACATGGATTCACCCATTTGATGGAGATTTCATGCTGTTTCGCACATCTTTTCTGGTACTCTCTGCACAGGTGAGAAAACCAGGGCTTTGAGATGCTAAGGGATACGGCCGAGACACACAGTTAGTGTTACGCAAAGCATGGCCTGGCACTCTGGCCCTGCTCGCCAAACGTTCTGTGATTATGAACAGACTTCACTGTCTGCAGTGGAAAGGGCTCAGAATACAGACTAAACCCTGGAGTTTACTGTAGGCTGGCCTTGTGGTCAGTGACACTCATCACTTACCAGGTATGATTTGGGGTTGTCTGAAAAGCCAAGACAGACCTCTCAAAGAATTACATTAGATAACATGGCAACAACATTATGAAAGGGCCAAAAAGAAATGCTGTACTATATACCACAAGGCCCACGACACCTGTGTGTGACTCAAAATAGAGCGGCGGCTTTCAAGAGCTGGCCATCTTTGTGACCTTGCAGTATGTGTTTTAAATATTCTCTATTTAAAGAGGGTCATTTGTTCCAAGATGTTCCTTGAAATTTTGATAAATGTTCCGAGAATCATCTATGGGGAATTTTTCCCTCACATAATCAGGTTGGATGCAAAGGACAGTTTTATGCCCTGTAGCAGGACATTAAAAAAAATTTTTTTTTTCATGCCCTCTCTGTTTCCGCTGCTTCCAAGTTCCAGGCTGGAATCGGCAGGTTGTGAGATGAGGGTGGTGTGGCGGGTGTCAGGCTCCAGTTCTTCATGCTCTAGGGATAAGATTTCCTATGAAAACTGGCAGCTTTTTTGTTCTTCCTCAGCCTTTTAAACACACAGCCTGGTCTCTCTGTTTGGCTGCGCCCGCTGCGGCAGTGACTGTACTGAGCTAAATTTATGCCGCTGACAAGTCCCATTGAAGTACGTCGGTAGCACACAGAGTCAGTGGGAGTTGTGTGTATCTAAGCGCGGGCAGCCCTTGGCCCGCTGAGTGTAATAGCATCTCTGCCTTGGGAGATTATGGGTATGATATGGGCGATGCGTAATGGATAGGGCAGTCTGTGTACAAATTCCCAATGACTTGCTACACCCCTTTAGGATGGTGGCTGTCAAAAGTGTTAGCACTTTACACGCACAACAACCCCGGATCCGATTACCGGTGGCCCCTGCTCTCGCAGACCGGCTCCTCCTCCAGGTTATTGCTGCAGGGGTACCTATTGAACACGTACAAAGGAGAAAACACTGGTGAATTTTCTTCTTTGAGCTCCACTGTATTAATGGAGAAGGAGGAAAATACCGAACGGGTTTGAATTGGCCTGGACAGAAGTTCAAAGAGAACTCCCTGTAAAAGGTATCTCTGAACGATTTAAATTTGCAACCCGAGGAGAACTTGGTTTAACACCCGGAAACTGAAGAGGGGAGGAGGGCGGGAGGAGGGGCGGGCATTATGTTGCTATGCACTTAAATCAAGACCTACCCTGATGTTAGCACTTCATTGTGGGTGTTAATGGAAAGGTACGCAGATGCGGAAACTTCCACGCTGTGGATGTGGATGCCTTTTCAAACGTTTAAATTGTTTAGGATGTCTTTTGGAATGAGTTTGCCTATGGCTAGGGAATCTACAAAAATTTAAACACAAAGATCTGAGTAAGGAACGCTAGGAGTCTTGGGTTAAGAGATTGTGCATGCTAAAAATAGTGTCCCCTCTCCCACCGGTGCAGGTAAAACTTAACGGTATCCTTGCCATTTTTCTGAGTTGAGAGTAAACTTCAATGTCTGATTTTTCTAGTTTTCTGAGTTAAACTGAGACATAACAGATTAGCATCAGTGAAGACACTGGTGACAATGATGACCGTTCCTAGAAAAATTAGGGACAAAATAACCAGTCCGATGATGACCTGCGGTTGAATGGTGTACAGCTTCAGGAGATGGTTGCATGGCATCACAGACTCAGTGATATGAGTTTGAGCAAGCTCTGGGAGTTGGTGATGGACAGGGAAGCCTGGTGTGCTGCAGTCCATGGGGTTGCAAAGAGTCGGACAAGACTGAACTGAATGGAACTGAAAATCTGTTATCATTGGAAACCATAGCATTGCTTATATTACCTGTCTGCATCTAGTGTCCAGAACATTATGGAAACTCACTGGTCCATATACCCAATTTATTTAGCCCTAAGTATATTCTAGGCACAATGCTAGTCTCTGGAGATACAGATATCAATGAGAAACTGTCCCTGTCCTTAGGAACCTTGTCTTATTTTTGTTGTATAATAAACAGTGCATGCTATGTACCTGAAACTAGTCTAAATGCTTTACATATATTAACTCATTTAATCATCAAAGCAGCCGTATATTATCCCCCATTTTACAGATGAGGAAACTGAGACACAGGCAAATCAACATGCCCAAGGCCACGCTCCTGGTATATCAGCAGACCCAGGATTTAAATCCTGGCAAATCTAGTTTGCAGAGGTCCTACTGTTAACAACTGCTTATAAGCTAGTTGAAGAAATAAACTTCTAACTATTTTCAACATAATTACTAGTGACATCAAAGAACCTAGAAACCCCAGAAACACTGGCTTCTGTAATATGCAGATCAATGATTGGACAGAACTGTAAGGGACATGCTAAAGCAATTTGTAAAGGAACAAAAGATGAGAGGGACAGACTTTAAAAGCCACCAAAAAGCCAAAACAAAATGCAATTTAATGGGGATAAACATGAGACATTCTCAAATGCAATAAATCCCTCCTTACACGCTCCTTGATGATTGAGATCTGACTCCACAGTATGGGATTCCCCCCCGACCAGGCTTCTGATTAAAGTCACATGGCATGCATGGTACACAGCACTGGACACGAGACTTCTGAATATTTTGTTTCTGGATGCTTCTTAAGAGACTCTGAGAAACTAAGGCCAACTCAGGAAGACAAAACTTCTGAGTCCACATCCTATGGTAAACTGGGGAATTTAGTCAAGGGGATGGGGGAAGAATGAAAGTTACCTTGAAGGGTTTGAAAGTCTGCCATTTGGTGTAGGGATGAGGTTCAGCTGTACTGCTTCTGAAGACAGACTCCAATTCTGTAGAAAGACGCTCCAGGGACACGCTTTTTGGTCCCTTTTGTGTGTGTGCAGTCATGTCCAACTCTCTGCAACCCCGTGGACTCTTTGCAACCTCATGGGCTGTAGCCTGCCAGGCTCCTCTGTCCACGGAATTTTCGTTGCAAGAATACTGGAGTGGGTTGCCATTTCCTGCTCCAGGGGATCTTCCCACCCCAGGGGTCAAACCCACATCTCTTGCATCTTCTGCGTTGGGAGACAGAGTTCTTTCCACTGCACCAACTGGGAAGCTCTTTGGTTCCCATAGAAGGAACAGAACTTTCTAAAAACGAAGCCCCCAGTAGTGGCAGCCTCAGAAAAAGGACACTCCCGCTCCCATCTGTCTAGGTGGTCGTCCAGGACTAACTGGCAGGCTTCACCCAGGTCTTCACATATTTACATGACCTGACTTGAGCTTACAAGTCCTAAAAATCCATGTCTGCCTGCCCATCTGCCCATTTCCAGATGTCTGGCTTTAGTGGGAAGTTGGACCAGTGTTCTCCAAGCTTCCTTCCAAGGGAACCGTTCCATGACTTCTTGATTCCATTATGGAGCCTTCATTTAAGGCTTCCATGGCATTGTAAAACCCGGTTATCCCTGTTTCATAGATTAAGAAATATCAGAGGGCTGAGTAACCAACAGAATTAGATGCTGACAACATCTCCCCCTCACACCTAGATTCCTGCTCACATTTGAAGAACTGCTCCTACACAACCAACTTTAGCATTGTTACAGAGTAACTTGGTCCTAACCTTATTCTAGAAAATTGGCCTAGTCCCCAGTGGCCACTATATCATTTGGCTGAGCGCTTACTATCATTTCTAAGTTAATTTGTGAGTTAATTGTAGATGTCAGGAAGCTCTGACACTGCAGAAAATGGTAAATTATTGAGACAGACCAGCCAGGGTCAGAAGAATCCAAAATGAATACAGCTGATTGTTGATCTGTTTTTATAAAATATATACATATATATGCTGACATCCAAGGGGACCGGAATGTCCTCAAGTGAGTTGCCACAGAAGAGAGTCCTCCATAAAGTGGACACTGGATTCTTGGGTACAAATGCTTTCCAAAGCAAAACAAAACAAAAAAGTTTTCCAATGCTAAGATTTCCATAACACTTCACAATCAAAACCCCAATCACATTTTCACCTAAATGACTATCCAACCTGTAGAACTTCAAAAAGAGAGCCCACTCACTCCCTACCTGTGATGTGTCCAGCTTGATGGTCTAAACGTGATATTGAAAGTGGTTAAATTATAAACCGTCACACACGTGCATTTCAGCTATTGGTAAAATAATGACTTGTCTTTTCCACAGGTCTGTGCTTCAGGAATAGATGCCTCTCATTTCTTCTTGTTGTCTGACCTCTGTGGTTCCTTTTCCCCCCGGCAAGGTCAAGCCCTTAACATCAGGATTACGTTAAAAGAAAGACGAGAATTTTTCCCAAACTTCTGGAATCATCAGGATTACATGCAGTGAGGGCTGGCCTCCTTAGTGAGGGGAGAAAAGGAAATCTCAGTCCCAAATTATTCCAACTCCTTTCAGCCTCCACATTTTGGCCAACTGAGGCCTCTTTTTTGCCCACATGAGCTGTGTCTATGCGTTCTCACGGTAATAATGCCACCAACTCCCGCTTGTTAATGATTAATCCACAGCATACTGGAAAACAGTGTTAAAGTGAAATGCAATGGTAGTGAAGCAAAAGATGTCAGACAGCCTTTAGTTTCAACTTCTTTTGCAAAAATAATTTTTGAGGAGTAGCAAACTGAAAAACCACATCCTGACACAGCATCCTCAGTCAATTAGACCCTTCCCTGAGTGAGAAAATGCATGCTCTCCTCGCAGAGGATCTATGTTAAACGTCTTACCTGGAAGACAACATTCAGTTTCCCATTCATTGACATTTTAAGGCAAGTAACAACAGGGCTTTTCTAGCTGATTCTCTCTACCCTCAGACACACAGGTCAAAAGAGACGGCAAAGTTAGGCTGAAATTTCTATAATTTACAATCTCCAGCTTGTGGGCCAGAGCCAAACGGCTCTTGGCTACGAAGTGTAAACAGAGCATTGTTGCCTCTTAATCTGAGTAATTGGTCCCAAATGTTGTTGCCACTTTTCAGATCAGATGCTTTACATACTTTTTAAAGAACCTGGAACTTTTCTCCTTTGGCAGGGAAAAGTTTGGAGCGTAACTCAGTCTTTTCATCAACACTAAGACTCCTATAAACAGCCAGGTGATTTCATTTGGGGGCCTGTAAACACAGGAGCCTGGGGGTCTGCTTGGAGCGTTCCAGTCCACGTTTGGATGTTCGTCCATCTGTGGTTTGCGCCCCCATCCAAGCCAACTTCGGAAGGTTTACTTAACATACACAGCTTCTGCAAGAGCTGAGCAGATAGGCCAGCTCTTAGAGGATGCCCGCCAGAAACCGGGCTAGGTCCCATTCCGGCAGAGCATGTTCTTATCAGCATGTGCCTCAGGAGTGATGCACCGCAGTGAATTTGGCCTAAAACCAATTGTTCTGTGACATCATCTTCTGGGAGAAGTCCTAGGGATGCTGTGTGAGAGAAGACAGTGTGTGATGTTCTGGGAGGAGACGAAGCTTGGGATACTGTGGGGGGAACCACAGGCTGCAGGACCCTGGGCAGGTAACACAACCTCCTGTGGCCTCGGTTTTCATGTCTGCAAAATGGGGCTAATAATGTAAATCTGACAAACGCACCATGAGGATTAAATGAGAAAGTGAATATAAAGGTTATGAGGGCAGGCTACATATGACTGGGCTTCCCTGGTGGCTTAGACGGTAAAGAATCTGCCTAAAATGAGGGAGACTTGGGTTCGATCCCTGGATTGGGAAGGTCTCCTGGAGACGGGAATGGCTACCCACTCCAGCATACTGACCTGGAGAATTCCCTGGACAAAGGAGCCTGGTGGGCTACAGCCCATGGGATCACAAAGAGTTAGACACAACTGAGAGACTTTCACTCCCTACATATGATTATGATGTCAAGCACTTTTTAAAATCCATATATACGGTTTTAAAAATCCTTTTAATGGGACTTCCCTGGTGGCTCAGATGGTAAAGTGTCTGTCTACGATGCGGGAGACCAGGGTTCAATCCCTGGTTTGGGAAGATCCCCTGGAGAAGGAAATGGCAATCCACTCCAGTACTATTGCCTGGAAACTCCCATGGACAGAGGAGCCCGGTAGGCTACAGTCCATGGGGTCGCAAAGAGTCGGACACGACTGAGCGACTTCACTTTCGACTTCACTTTCACTTATGTTTTAATAGTATATATAATAGTAATAGTATGTATATATATTACTATCATATAGTAATATATAACAGTATTTATATTATATATATAAAGCCTATCTTTCTGCTTCAGGCTTCCCCAGTGGCTCAGGGGTAAAAATCTGCCTGCCAAGCAGGAGACACGGGTTTGATCCCTGGGTTGGTAAGATCCCCTGGAGGAGGAAATGGCAACCCAAGCCAGTATTCTTGCCTGGATAATTCCACGGACAGAGGAGTCAGGAGGGCTACAGTCCATGGGGTTGTAAAGAACTGCACACAGCTTAGTGACTAAACAGCAACAACATCTTTCTGCTTCAACCTACACAAGGCAGGGAATACATTTTTGTTTTCCTGTGAACTTTCCAGCTTGGGCTTTAGTATTCCAAAAATATATATAGCTTTCATTACTGGTCTTTCAAGAACATGACAAAATCTAACTAACTGAGTTCCCTTAATTTGTTTTTCTCTCAGACCTTCCTCTTCACCTATTTCCAATCTCCCTGGGTGACATTTGTAGGCCTTGGTTTTTCTTCTGAATATCTCTAGAGTGCTACTGAGTTCTACATTAACTCTTGCTTTTCCAAGTTTTCCTTTTTTAGTTCTTTTGAACGTCTCTCCCCAGTCATCCTCTCACGCTGTCATTTTGTCTTTTTTTTTCTTTGAATTCCACCCCATTTATCTCCATCTCTGTGGCATTAAAGTATTCCTCATATGTAGCATTCCAAGTAGAAGCTCAGCAAAGACTTCAGGGAGATTTGAGCCTTCAACTCCCTTCCTACTTCTGGGATAAGGAGATTAGACAAGAATGAGCTTTCTCTACCTTGGTTTCTGCCATTACATTTACTACCATTCTCAGCAGCTAAAAATCGGAAAATGCTTCTGCCACGTATCATTGTAGCAGTTTGTTTTGCAAACAACATTGCAATTACAATTTCTCTAGGGAGGCAGGAGAGCACTGTGCTTAGGTACAGAGATTCCAGAACCCAACATGCTGGGGCTCAAATCCCTTTCAGAAGCAGTGTAACCTTGGGCAATTTATGTAATTTCCCCGTGCCTAGTCTTTCTTATCTGCAAAATGGAGATAATAGTGTTTGTCTGGTACTGTTATGGTCAGCTAAGTTGAGTTAATACATGCAAAGTACTTAAAATGGTGCCTGGTTATAGTAAGCACTCAAGAAATGAGTTACTGATATTTCATTTAGATTCTCCTTTTTTAAAAAAATCATATGTGTATTTAACTGTTGATTCCCCCTCTGGTCTCTCATATGTGGTCATATCTCCACATGTACCACTGAAAATGAGCTTCACATACTGTTCTTCCCTACCTCAGAAACTTACAGGAAATATGAAATAAAATAGGACGAAACAGTAATTCCAAAAACATCTAGTTCTCTTTCCCAGCCCATCATCTATTCATCATTAGCTAAAGTGGGATGAAAGTTTTATTATGAACACAAAATGCAACTATAGTTTACCCCAAAGTGAGTGAGTCTGGGTTAGCTTTAGGAAAACCTGGTTTGAATTTTAGATGAACGTCCTTTCTACTCTCAGATGCCAAAGGAGGATTTATAGTTTCAGGTGGATACCAAATGAAATTTGGTAGGTTCATCTGAGTTTTACTTTGGGTTTGTCATTTGAATGAACTCAAATTTCATGCAGCCTTAATCCTTATATTTATGGTTTTCCTGCCATTTTCACCTCAGTTGATAAAAAACATTTTTAAAATAAAAACTGAGACATGCTGTTCAATATTTAAGCAAATTGCAATATTTTAGAGCATATGAATTTCCTTGTCTCGATAATAAATAACTGTGAGAAAAATATAGTTTTGGTAATATATGCTTTTATGAGTCATGCTATTTTTGCAAATATTCTCCTTTATTTCATACTGTGTTCATTAGCCATGAAATTCCAAGCTGACCAGATAATAATTAATAAAATTATCTATTTCTGTCAACATTTAAAGATCTGCACTTGCATCAGTTTTTAATCCCTGGCTTACCTAAACCATGACTTTAAAATCAAATTTGTATAATATAAGCTTTCTCCATTTTTACATATCTTCTCCCAAGAAGTCAGAAGCCCAGACTTTAGCTAATTTCCTCAAATTATATGCTAGATGTTTGGGGAGATTTAAGGATAGATCTTTTATGTCAAAATGATAGGTTCACAGTTTGTGATTGATGATCCTAGGCATATAAATGATATATGCCCATTAAATAAAGGGGCCTTGGGATGAGAAGATTAAGCAAGAATGAGCTTAGAGAAATTTCCAAATCCTACATTTTCAGAGATATGGGCAACATGCTTCCCGTTTCTGTTTTAAGACAAAATGGCCTTAAATAACCTACATATTGAGACTAACATATCAACGAGCTCTATAAAGATTGCCTGAAAGTGCATTTTTCACTCCAATAGTTAAGTAGAAGCTTTGCAATTGCATTACTTGGAATACCTACTTTTCAATGGAACTAAACAAAGTCACTTTGAGATTAAAAAAAAAAAAATCCCTAAAGAACTGTGCATTAGATAAAATTTCCCTTAAGTGCTGCTGATATCTTTTCATAAATTAATCACATTTTATATTATGTAAGAAAAAACAAAAACCCTGTAAAGACATACACAAAAAGTCATGGGTTTTTTTCTTCTTCTAATCTGTAGTCCCCAAATGACCGGTCATAAAAATAAAGTTTACAACGTCTTTGAGAATCCCAAAGAACCCCAGTAAAGATTATTTTGGCTCGAAAAGAAAGCAATTTTGATATTCAAAAATTTAGCCTTCCTTAGTCAATCCCCAAGAGGGAAAAAAATCAGCTAATCTTAGAAAGATGATAAATTTAAGTGAATCTGTAATCCAAGTTAGTCCTCAATCGTGTTTTGAAATATGATCAAACAGTAAAGACTGGGAAACGACAAAGAAAGTTTCAAAAATAACTCCGAATAGAAACATCGAGCATCTCTTTAAGAGGCTTTTGGTTTCTAAATTAGAGGATGAATAGCATCTAACTGGAAAATAGCAGCAAGTTTGTGCTGGCATACCCACTTTATGGTAACAAGAAGAAAAGAAAAGAAAAAAAAAAATCCACTTAGCATATTTTATTACCGGATCATTTAAAGCAGCATGAAACATCAGATTTTTGTCGCTCAAGTATTCCAGGTATCACCCTAGACAGCACGTCAGCTAAATATGGACCCATCTATACACAGGCTGTAACACTCACACAACAAACAACTGGGCATGCACGCACG
Source organism: Cephalophus harveyi (assembly GCA_006410635.1). Taxonomy (NCBI): domain Eukaryota; kingdom Metazoa; phylum Chordata; class Mammalia; order Artiodactyla; family Bovidae; genus Cephalophus; species Cephalophus harveyi. Next base: position 295,588 of record SJYT01013295.1, on the reverse strand, counting down.
CTGGCACACGCATGCGCACACTCAAATATATACACCCGTAACCTGCTCGGGTTTCGTTCTGGGTCCTTGATAACTCTGGCATATTGTAAACCTTGGAAAGAATTTTAATCTACATGGATTGAAAATAGGAGCCTTTTTAAATATGCTGCATACAATTTGTGATGGTCATCTCTAAAATGCTGCTCCATTATCCTTTTCCATTTGGAATGAATGAGGCTAATTAATTTCAGGCCATACTTGATGAGGTCAGCACCATACGAGGGGTGCGTGCTAGACATTGCTAATCTCTTTCAGCTGAGAGTGATGAATTAAAGATGAAGCATGCCTTTGCAGGCCTAATTTAGAATGTATATCAAAAAACCTACAGCCAATAATACTATACCCTACAACAAAGGAAAACTTGTTCACTCGGGCTCCTTGAGTTGTGTTGATTTTAAAGACATTTTCAGTCCTCTTTGGAAATCCATCTGTGGATAGGTAAACCATAACAAGAAAATCAAGCCATCTCTCACACATAGCGCCCTGTGGACAAAAAGTGGGATTAAAGGAGACAAAAAAAGAAAACAAAAACAAAATACAACAATAAGGGTTTGGTCTCTTGTATATTAAAATTCCACCTACGCATTAGACTCTTTTTTCCAGAGCTATCAGACTGACAAAATTCCCAAATTAGCAATACCTATATTCAAGCAATGACCACCCAGCTCTGCTGGGACATTTCAAAGCAACATGCTAAATGAGGTGGCCTGTTGTTTTTAAAGCAGATATCTTAATGAGGCTTATTAGGTTTTTCCATGTCTCTATTTTGAAAGCCGATAGAGATTGACCAGGTAGATAATGTGATACTTTTTATTAAGCCAAGAAAGAGATTGTAATACAGATGCCTCCGGGCCAAAATGTTCTTATGAAAGTGAATGTAAAGCCAACTTCCGAGTTGTAAAAAGGGAGCTACTTGCTGATCTAAACTCTAAAGAGAAGGAATTAGTCATAATTTCTCAAAGGTAACTACTCCAAGTCCCTAAGGGTGGCAAAAAAGGTGGCTCAGCCCAGAGACTAAAGGATACACCTTGCAAAAAGTATTTCACCATACTGTGCCGAGCAGGAGAAATCCAGACATTATTCTAATGGGTCGGCGTTTCCAACTGGTGGCCACAAGAACTCCTGACTCTGTATCCCAGTAGCCTTCATTAGAAAAAAGCTGCTTCGAATTAGGTCCAATCTACATGCTGAATCAATCTTTCATCCCTTTGATTGCTTCTGAAAATATTTATATTTCTTAATAATGCACATTTTGTCTTGCAACTTCTGATTAAACCCAGACGGGTTTTCCCAAAGAAGCCAATGTATGTGGAAGGGTGATTTGGGACAGGAAAAGGAAGATAAAAAACACAGGTTTTTCCCATTGGGGAACCATTAGAGAATATAAATCTAGCAATTTTGGTTATGTAAGCATCAGAAGAGGGTTGTAATAAATACAGATTGGAATATTACAGTGACCTAATGGAGATTATAGAGTATTTTTATTATTGTCTTCATTGCAGCTTCAACTCTTTGGCTGGTTAGCTTAAGAGATTTTATGGAAAATTACTGTGGTGGAGATCTAGGAAGATTTCATTTTACAACCAATACTAACCCACACAAATTATCATATAAAAATAGTTAGAACGGAGTTGTTGTAATAAGGACATGACCAGATCATCTAAAATAGGTTTTGCTTTGTTTTGTTTTGTTTATGAATAGGAACACAGTGTTTGGAAGATATAGGAGAAGGGTGGATTTCTGGTTTAGGAACCAAGAGAAAAGGAGTCAAATTTCAACCCTGTCACCAATCAGCTAAGAGAACTTACAGAAGTCACCCAGCTTCTCCAGACCTAAGGTTTTTCTTCTTGCTTTCATCTGAGAAATAAGGGAGTTAAAGTTCTCCTTTTAAGTTTTAAATTCTAAGGTTTGGAAAGAACTGTCCTTGTCTTAGGGCTTCCCAGATGGCACAATGGTAATGAATCCACCTGCCAATGCAGGAGATGTGGGTTTGATCTCTGGGTGGGGAAGATCCCCTGGAGAAGGAAATGGTAAACCACTCCAGTATTCTTGCCTGAAGAGTCCAAAGGACAGAGGAATCTGACGGGCTACAGTCCATGCAGTTGCAAAAGAGTCCGACACAACTGAGCAACTAAACAACAACAAAATGCTTGTCTTAAATTTTCAGTGTCCTCTGGCAGCAGAGAGGAAGAAAACAGAGACCTTGTCCAATGCTGAGAGTCCCCGGTGCGGAGACAGTAGCCACATCTTCTCAAAGCACCTCGAATGTCCCTGGTCCCAGCTCTCCTCCTCGGGCACGGCTGTCACTTTTCTCTTCCTTGCTTCTTCCCTTTTAGAGACCAAGATGGAAGGAAGCACCAAAAGCAATGCCCATAGTTTCATTTGACCAAAGAACCCCATTTCAGAGATGAAGAAAGTCAAGGTCAAATGCAAGTGAAAGTGTTAGTTGCTCAGTCAAGTCTGACTCTTTGAGACTCCACAGACTATAGCCCACCAGGCTCCTCTATCCATGGGATTCTCCAGGCAAGAGTACTGGAGTGGGTAGCTATTCCCTTCTCCAGGGGAATCTTCCTGACCCAGGGATCAAACCAAAGTAGTGGAGGTCAAATATTTGGTAACTGGCAAAGCTGGAATTTAAACCCAGGTCTATTTCCAAACCAAGATCTATTCTTGTAAAACACACTGCCTCAGAGTCTGAGGGATTTTTCTATTACCAAAAAAGTAGAATTTCTTGTGACTACTCAGTGCAACTGAAGACTCCTTGCAGTTGGAAACAAGAACATAGGGTAGGGCGGTGGCTTTGAATGTAGGCTTCCTGGATTTGAATAATGTGTCCCAGCTTACTGACAATGTGAGTTTCAGGCAAGTTCCTGACCTCCATAAGCTTCGGTTTGCTTTTGTTGTTGTTTTCTCATGGATAATGGAAAATAACCACAGTATCTCCCTCAGAGTTGTATAAGAAATTAAATAAAATAGTCCATGTGTAGGACTTCCCTGTGACGCAGTGGATAGTAATCCACCTGCCAATGCCGGGGACATGGGTTCCATCCCTGGTCCAGGAAGATCCCACAAGTCACAAGGCAACTAAGCTCATGTGCCACAATTACTGAGCGCCTGCGCCACCGCTGCTGGACCCCATGTATGTGCCTGGAGCCCGTGCTTGGAAACAGAAGCCTCCACAGTGAGCAGCCCACGAAAGGCAACTAGAGAGTAGCCCCCGCTCGCTGCAAATAGAGAAAGCCCACGGAAAAACAGCGAAGACCTAGCACAGCCAAAAATAATAAATTAATTAATTTTAAAAATAATAATAATCCATGTCTATACTCACTATAGGTCTCGTATATATCTATAGTAAATGTTGATTGCTGTTAGCATCACCATCATTTTATTCATTTACATAGTGAAAAACCCCGAAAGGATCCTAGGAAACCCAGGTATGAACTCTGACTCTGTTCCTATTAGCTCCATAGCCTCAGATAAGTCTTTGAGCCTCAGTTTACTCATCAGCAAAATGGGAATTTAAAATCTCAGTCTTGCAGGATTTTGGTAAAAAAATCCAGTGAGTTATGCATGTGAGAATAACTTTTGTAAATAGTTAGAGCTCTATAAAAATGCAAGGGTTGATGGTTTTATTAAAACATTATTATTCCTAGGTCACAAGGCTTCTTGATGCCTAGCGCCAGTTAACAGGTGATAAAGGAACTAATGCCACTGATTTGTTTCTCAGATAAATCACCTTAGAAATGAGATATATGCAACACCATGAAATCATAAAAGAAAAAATGCATTTCCTGAATTATCACTGTTATCCACTTAGTCTTGTTCCACTGTTCTCTATCTAAACTTGCAATTCTCTCATAATTTTATTTTACCAGGGAATTAGGAGATGTTGAAGTGGCAGAAACAGGGTTTAGAACACCGAAAACAGCACTTTCTTCTTTGCCTTTCAAGTAAGGGAAAGAAAGAAATATCTCAAAGTAAACATACTTTATGAAATATTCATTGAGTGCTTCCAAGAAGGCTTCATAACTGTGTTAAAATACTGGCAAACTTTGCCAATGACCAGCTGTCCATTGCATGTGAACTTAAAAGTATATACATGATTAAGATACAGTTTTGTTTAAGCTAAAGAAGCATCATGGGATGCGTAATTGTTTTGTGAGTAGGATTAGTAAAGAGTCAGGGCCTAAAGGTGTATGTCTATTTTAAAAAGAAATTTTCTGATTGCAGATAACTTCTCAATTTGATTTACTGTCGAACGATAGTGATGGGGTTGATAAGTGAGCATTCATCGGTAATTCATCTTGTGCTGGTAGAAATTTACAGCAAAGCAGTGCTTTCCCAACAGTGACAAGCCCTATTAATCTTCTTCAGACACATTTCAATAGGTGTTCCCATCTGTGGCCAACATCTAAACACTCTGGTATCACTGGCGACTTGAAGACACCTTCATTTCAAGTCACACTAGTGAAAATGTGATACTACATTGTACTCTATTTTTTAACCTAATTCTCTCTCTTCATTCAATTAGCCTTTCTTGCCTGGATTTTCTGCTCATGTGTAACATCATTTCCCAGGGAGAGCACTCAAAGATTTGGTTTCTTAGAGATGCACAATCTCAAGGTTAACAACCAACAACTTTTTTACAAATTAATATTGCATATCGATTCCAGTTCTAACCATCCTGGCCTCTGATGGTGTATGTCCTTAGAAAGTAGAACCTGCTCAAATGCAGCCACTGGTGCCTTGAGAGGCGGGAGGAAAAGAGGAAGGCTGGAAAAGCCATTGTGTTCATATTCGGAATGCAAGGTAGTATCCTGAACTGTGATGCTTAATTTCAGCGCAGGGGAATGCTGGGAAAAGGAGATGTTATTATGAAAATGGAACAAAAAAAATGAAAAAGAGGCCCAGCATTCGAAATAGCCACATGTACTCAACACAGGAAGGCTATAGGATCAAATCCCTCTCCTGTTCCTTTGCATCTGCTAGAGGACCTCTGTTAAGAAAGCAATACAGTAATCACTTTAGGGGTAGATTATTTTACTTAAATTGCCTCTATCTTCAAGCAAAATGCTCTCTCTAGCTGCAAGGTTAGTCTTGGGTGAAAAATGTGGAAAGGGTGTTTGATTTTGGATTGCAACTAAGTGCTTTTTTGTGCCCTTTCATATTTATAATGGGTTTGGTCTTGCAATGAAGGTGCATTTGAACAGCATTTTTCTTGTGCACTTTAGAAATCATTCAAAAGAGAAAACTGGCTGATGTTCTTAGTTTGGAAGGGTTAGATCTACCTGCATATTGAATGGAATTTTTTTTTAAATTTATTGAACCTTTTTGTTTGTATGTAATCTGAAATGTACATGTATTACTTGTGTGTGTGTGTGTATGTAGGTAACTACACATATATATGTATGTACATATCTTCATATGTAATAAAGATAGTCATTCTCAAAAAGATCTCCTTCCCTCACACAAATTATTTTTCACAATGATCTTTTGAATTGTTATAGATCTCAAAATTCTTATTGTAGGTGGCAAGTTTAAATGTGCCATATTAATAACTTGTTATCCAAGACAAATTAAGTCCTTATGTGTCAAAAGCACTCGGCACTGGATTATCTACAAGACAAGTATTTATTGAATAAATGTTGAGTCCAATTTCATTTTAATGTGACTGACTCTATGTTTCAGCCTCTCAGACAGAGATAAAAACACTCAGACCTATAACTGTGTTGCAACATTACACCTAACTTGTCTATTTCTATTATTGTCTCCTAACTTAGAATATGGAAAGAAGGCTTTTTTTTTTTTTTTTTTTTGGTGGTGGTTGTTCTGAAGAGCAAGGGGAGAGATAGAAAAACGGCTGGCATTCAGCCTAAAGAGAAATCATTGAAACAAATTAATCCTATGCCGTTTAAATTGACATGGTAATCCATCATCAGAGAAGGCAAACTCTGAAAGCAATCTAGAATCTGCCCTGCTCTTTCACTGGCCCTGGAGGCACAAGACAGATAGTAAAGGCAGGGGGATTGTGGGGGGGTGGAATCATAAAAGTTAGGAATGCCTTAGAAAATAATAAAATTGGTAATATCGACTCTCACAGTCCTGCCTCTGAAAACCTTCTCTGGAAAGGAGAGGTTAACTTTCAACAGTTGCTTTCCAAACTTTCCCTCTAAGTGGTAGGTCATCTGCAGTGAGCTCAGAGAATCTGCCTCCTTTCTGAGACTGCCAGGCTGGAGTGTAACCACTGCCTGGCGAATTTCAAAGTAGACCAGCCAGGAGCCCAGGCAGGACCCACAGCACAGAAACTTTCCCTAAAGTGGTAAGGGGCTTCTTATGTGGGGTTAGGATTGGGGTTTGTTTTGGCTTTTGTTGGTGCTTTGGTTTTTTTGGTGGAAAAGAATGAGAGGGAAACTTTTCTTTTTCCCCTATAATTATCTTGCTTTGCACCTGATGAGAAAGCATCTTATTGTAATTTTTTAAAGTAAAACTTTCATAACATCCCTAAAAACGAAGACAAGCCTCATGCCCTGTCACTTATCTGTGTGTGTGTGTGTGTTTTATTTTGGAGGCTTATTTTTCAAATCTTCTTCACTTCAAAAAGCCTGTGATATGTTGTTAAAATTTGATATAGTGTTAAAAGTTGCTCAGACTCTAAAAATTATATATAAAACTGAAGTGTCCCATCTTGGGAGATTGTTAAGATGAAAAAAGTCTTGTAAAGAGTTCCATTGTAAAAACAATGATCCTATATTTCCAACACACTGAATCCTAAGGTTTATTTTTTTTTCCTCTTTAACTTGTGTATATAATAATTTTGTTGTTGTTGTTGTTGGATTTGGGGGGATGGGCAGAGTAATGCAGAGAGTCACCTCCTCATTATTGTCTGGACATACAAATTTGAACACAGAACTGAATATTACTTCCCAATTTAATAATGTATGAAACTATAAAGACAAGACCACTTGAAAGTATTTTAATCTCAAAATCTGCTAACAATAGACAGTGTGTGAAGACAAGAACCCAGATACCTTAGTGCCAAAGGCAAAAAGGCAGAAGGACAGGAATATAAGCCATACCCAACAGCTGCCCTATTTAAATTTATCTAGGATAGACTTTCTTCCAGTTTATGAAGAAAACTTTACATGTTTCTGAAACTTCAGAGTAAACATCACACCTTTTCTCTATAATTAGAATTTTATTCACTATTTTTCAAGAGCATGAATAATTCTTGCATATGGACTAATGCTTTTTTAAAGTATTTAAGCATAAAAGGCAAATTAGAGGCATTTCCCAGATAAACAAGAAGAGAAATAAAGGCTCTTATATAAAATATTCATCCACAGCCATGCCAGTTGTCATTTTAAAAGTTGGTAGGAAAGAATAAGTTTAGGTGTTTAGAACCTGGGAAATTTATACAGTAGCTCTTCAATAACTGAATATTAAATTACACTTTCCGAGAAAGATCCGATGCCTTTAAATTTGTTTTCAATGTAAAAACAATGTAGAATTCATCACAATAGTATATGATTTTAAAAGCTATTAATCAAAATCATATGGAAAAAGTCAATGAGTAAATAGGCATAATTCTTGGAAACTATAATGAAAAATATTAAGATTTTTTTAAACCTCATTTAAATTTCACTTCTATTTGGATGGCAATATGACAACAAAGTATATGAAAAGTAAAAATTTTCACCATACCTTTTAGAGTCAATAAATATATTATTAACATGCATTCTGCAGAGAAATAGGAGTGCCTAAATTTTTAACTTCTCCCTGACCTGTGATGTAATGTAGTCCTGTCAAGAAATACCTAATGTGACATTTTTCACTGAAGTCAATATTCTCTTCCTTTTACATTTTCACTTTTGCTTTAAACTATTTTAAGTGATATCATCTCAGTCAATTTGCCTCAGTCAAGTACATTGTAATCCCTTTGATAAGGTTGACTAATTTATTATAAATTATAAATTGTAATAGAAAAGGCACCTTTCTCTATTCTGTATTCAAAATAAAAATGATCAGTGTAAATTTTATTTAAACATCACACTTTGTAAAACCTCAAGTGATACTTCCTATGGTCAAAAAAATAAAACTGAATATTCTATAGCCTCGTCTTAATTTTGCACAGTAGTCCTTTATTTTAATATGTACCTTTACCATTTCAAGAAACCATCCTTTTAAGAGAAGTACAGTTGATAATTAATTAACTAATTAATTATGTTTTCTAATTTCATACATTATGCTTTTCTATTATGGTAGTATATCTTTGTCCATTTACTTACTTTTCTAATTATATGCTTTGTACTAAAACTGGGGTTTTTCAACCTTCTAAAAGCCAAGAGAATGGAAATTACCCCTTATATTATTTTCTCCTTCTGAAATTCAGCTTGAGTTTGTGGCTAAAGGAAATTAAACAAGATAAATCCCCTCTGTTGTTTTATTTTGTATATTCTCTAAGTACATTGATGCAGCTAATTAACAATATTAATTTATCTGGATATTTGCCTTACTAACACCTTCACATTTAAATGACTGGCACTTGATACCATTTGATTAATGCCTTTTTTGACATACCAAAAATGAACTGTCATTTTAAAGAATTCATTACCAGTCTCTTAAGAGAAAAAAAAAATACAGAATCAGACAATCTTTCCTCACTCTGTCCACTTCTAAAATAAGAACTGATGTCCACATGGCTTTAGATGTCTTTAAAACTTTTTCAACAGGAGTTGCCTTGTAATATAATATTAAAAGCATATACAGACCACATCAGACTTGGTTAAATGGGCAACAAATCCCTTATGCTATCATCTCTAGCTAGAGCCTATTCTCTTTTAATTCTTCAATTCATTGAAAAGTAAAATAAACAGTAGGGTATTGTTGAATTTTATATAAATATATTAGACAAAAGATGCTCACCTTTTGTTTAAATGCCCTGCCAGAGCTACCAAACTGAAAACTGACATTTTTACTTTGAAGTATCTTTCTATGATTCTGCAAGGCACAATAGCTTCACCAATACTAAGTTGTTTCAGCTTGTATTTCAACAATAGTGATTCCAAGGAACTCATTCGAAACTCTTTTTTGTACTGTTTTCCTCCAGAACCCCAGCATATACACATGAGTGACAGCCTCTATCTAGTGCTTGAGTATATAAACCTTTAATCCATCATGGAACTTCTACCACCCCAAGAATATATACACACCCATGTGCATATACCTTCATGCACATAACTATTATATAACTACTCATTAAAAGGCCACCAGGTATGAAAACTGCAGAATGTATTTTCCAAATCTCATCTGGATTTTATGGCTATAATTTGACTACTGACAAGATTCTAAATTAACTTTTACTTAAAGAAGGTAAAATATGTTTTAAGACTGGGGGGGCTTAACCCCTCCCCAAATAATTCATTGTTGCTTACATGTTAGAATGATTTTTAAAGTGAACTGGGTGGTCAGTTAAATAGAAGAAAATATTTCACGACATTGCGTTTTCTTATTCCCCAAAGTCCCTCTCGGTGGACTGAGGTACCTTGATGGATGAGACTGTTGTCTCTCTCAGTGAAAACCCGCTTTCGTAGGAAGGGTGGGGGTGGGGGAGGACTAGGGAGAGCTTTAAAAATCCTTGCAGCTAGAATGAATTTACCTTTCTGTCCTTTCTCCCTCCCTCCCTTCTTCCCACCCTTCCCTCTCTCCTTTCTTCCACCCTTCCTTCCTCCTTACTATAGCCCCTTTGGTACATTAGTGTAGTTAACCTTCGCTCTGGCCGAGACCAAGAAGGGTTAATAGAGACCCGGCTCCTGACAGCCTGCAGGTCAGTGATGCTCTCGAGCTTCCATCGCAGGAATTAAAGGATTACCGAGGAAAGAATTCGAGGCACCAATCGCTTCACACCTGAACACATCACTCCAATCCACTGGGATTAAAAAAAAAAAAAAAAAAAAAACTCCCTTCTGAAAAACGGTTAATTGGATCTGCAGTTATATTTCCTGTTGCGCCGAGGAGCCAAGTAGGGCAGCCTGAACTGAATTCCTCAAGCTGCCAAGGAAATCGAGCAAATTTGGGGAGAGGGAAAGTAAATAAATAAGCCAGCAAGCTATCAGCATCTTCAAGAAGAGCAGATTGTTAGGGAAAGGTTAAGAGCGAGAAAGGGACGGAGAAACGAAAGAGATTCTTCCCTTTCTCGCCTTCCGTGTCCCCCTTTTCCCCCCGAAATTTGTGCCTTCTTGATTATTTGCAGCTGTTTCGAACCTCAAGGTTTGTCCACAGGAGAGAGCGATGCCTCTTCCGCTTCCAGAAGTGAAAAGTCAATTTTTTTTTTTTTAACTCCAGGACTTTGCTGCTTGAGTTTGGGGAGATTTTCCTCTTCTTCCCAGCAAACCTCCCCTCTAACTTCAGTGAGCCCCGCAAGCCTTTGCGCCCTCGCACTTCAGGCCCCTGCATCTCGCCTTGGGGCCACAGACCCATTTCCCTCAATGGACAGTCGCTTGAGACCCCCGCCCGCCCAAAACTGCTTTTCCAGCCCTGGAGAGGACCGAGACCTCCTTAGGGGCGTCGCTGGTGTGTGTCACCCCGCCTCTGCCTATCTGCTCGCCCTCAGACCCCCTTCCACCTGCCCAGGAGCCCCGAACCCCGAATCCACTCGCCTTACGGTCCGCAGCGGGTCCCGCCATCCGGCGGCTGCCCTTGACCCTGGATGGGTGGGAAGGAGAGGCAGCCCGCGGGGCTGGGCCGCTGCGGGAACACTAAGGGAGACGGGGGTGCCCAGAGATTCATCCAGGAGAAAGTTCGGGGATGCTACGTGGCGCGGCGGGGGGGGTGTGGGGGGGGAAACGCAACCCGTTTGGGCCACAAGGTTCCTGCAAGAGGCTGCCTGGAGCGCTCGAGCTGTGGCCAACCTGCCAGCATCCCGGCGCTTGGCCTGCGATCCCCTTCCGCGGCCACCTGACTGCTGGCCCGCGCGACGTGCAGCCCAAGAGCCCGAGCCCTCGGCCCCGCGGCGGCCCGCTCTGCGCTCACCCCGCGCCGGCCCAGCCAAGCCGGGCTGCGCCCTCGCGTCTCCGTCGAGGACAGAGAACGCAGGCCTGCGCCCGCAAGCTCCCCGGCGGGACTCGGGCCGCCCCCCTCGAGGCTTGCTCCCCCCCCTCAGGCTCGCCAAATCCCTGAAAACCCCGGCCCCCTCGGTCACCCCGGGGGCTTCTAATCACTCCGTATCGATTTCCCTAACTCTTTTCATCCCGTTGAAGACACATCTTAAAACACTCCAGCCCGGAGTGTGCTCTGGGCTTTATCCACACTAATAAAATGATTTACCCTTCTCTCTGAGCTCTCCTCACAGAGGAAAATCGTTGGAGCCCCGGCTATTTGTGTGTGATCAGTAAATATTTAGTGCGGTGACATCCTCAGCTAGGCTTTGGATCGATCCCGGGCCCACCGGGAGGTGCGCACGGGCCGGGCGGGGCCGCGCCGAGGGGGCTCCTCCCGCCCTCGCCGCCGGCCGCTGATTTACGGCCTAGGCAACCAGCAAAGGGGAGGAGGGTGGGGGACGAAAGCGCGCCGGGAAAATTGGCTTTTCAACCTTTTTACTTTTGACATTCAGCCGCCTCCCCAGGCTCTAATTCTCGCCCTACTCCCCCCTCCCCACCCGGACCCAGGGCGCCCCGTGCGCCCTTCCCGCGCCCCGGGGACCACCTATCGCAGCCCTGCGCCGCCACGCGGGGAAGCGCAGGCCGCGGTCCCGGAGGTCGTCTTCTGGGCGCGCTGCACTTTGTCGGCCCACACCTCCGAGGGCGGAGGGGGTGTGGGGAGGCCCGGGGAGGCTGCGGGGACCCGGCCCTCGAGCTACTGTCCTGGCGCCCTCGTCTCCGGCCCCCGGTCATTTCCCCACTTCTGCGACTGGCCCTCGACGCCCCTTGGGCCGGCTGGCGTCGGGCGGGAACTTCGCTTTGCTCGCCAAGAAACTCCCGTTTCCTCAGAAGCAGAGAAAGCTCGTAGCTTGGACAAGTTGGAAGGGGGGCTTCCTACCCTGATCCCGGCTGCCCGAGGGCTGCGGCCGCGGCTCTGTCCGCTCCCCCCCAGGCCCCGCGGGCTTCCCCGGGGCGCACACTCCTTCCTTATTCCAGGGCCGCGCACACGGTCAGGGCGCCCTGGGTCCGGGTGGGGAGGGGAGACACCAGCCGTGGGCCCGACCTGGACTCAGAGCACCACCCTCGCCTGCTCCTCCTGCGGGACCGCCACCTCGGGCCGAGGGTGAGGTTGTGAGAGATGCTAACACCCTGGGCTCCGCCGCTCTCCGGTCGCGGGCGCGGGCCTGCAAAGCTCCAACACAGCCCACCTGTGCTCGGCCCTGACCCCCTCTCACCTGAGGCCCGGCTTCCTCAAATCCCCCGGAGCCCAGGGAGAGAGGTGAGCGACCTTGCTGGCCCAGGCACCCCCTCCCCAGTGCTAGCCCTCTCTCCTTTGTCCCACACGTGATTTTCTAAACCGCCTTATCTGCAGACTATATCTTTATACTAATGCATACTTAATTGGTCCGTCTTGACTGTCCATATAAAACAATTTAATTAGGGTGCTTTCTGGCTTTGGAGAGCAAAGAAAAAAAAATCTGCCCAGTGCTTATTGTATTTAGCACCAATACAGGCAGAAAATGTAGCACAAGTTTTTGGTTGAAAGAGCACCTCTGTGCCCATTGAAGGGCGTTGATCCGAAAAGACAGAAAGGACAAGTAAAATCGATTTGAAGCGACCCTCTCTGTCGCTTTCACACCATTCAGAAACTCCATTCCTTCCAAGACAAAGACCAGCGCCTTGGGAATTCTCAGGGGAAAAGAGGACTCCAGTCCCACGAGCCTAGGGTACTTTTGAGAAATCGTCAATATTGCACTGAAAACCCGCTCTCAGCTCTGTGTCCCCCGCGTGCGGGTTTCACGGGCACCCCCTCCGAAGCGCAGGAGGCCCACTTCTCCGCCGGCTCGGCCTTCTGGCCAGGCCAGACCAGCCTTTTAGGGTTAGTGCAGACCTCACCTTTGACCCCCGAGATCAGATCGAAGTGGCTGCTACACTGCGAAGTGCAGAGCTACATCTCAGGCCGGAGTTCAATCAGCAAAATCTGTCTCTACTCCCAAACCCAGAGAAACCAGTTCCGGTTCGGTTGCCTGAGCCATCTTACCCAATAAACACCTCCACCCTCAACTTTTTTTTTTTTTTCCCCCCTTCTTTCTTCTTTTGCAATGAACTGCCCTAGCCACCTCTAAAGGAGGGAACTTGGGTTGTCAGAACTTGGGTCGCGATGTGCTGTCCTCCATTAGGAGCTCAACGCCAGGTTATCCAACTGGCGCCCTGGCTGGGGAAGGCGGTCACCGATCAGACCTGGCAGGAAAGGGAGAAGGGGAGGGGAGGCGAGGGCGAGGGGAGGGGAGGGAAGAGGCTGGGCTGTGATCACCTTCACCTGCCCTGAGCCCTGCCCCCCTGTTCAGCTATCCCTCGACCTTCTGCTGGGGTTAAAGGGGGCGGGGGCGAAAGGGAGGGGGGCACCCCCAGTTACACAAGTGGCCTCCTTCTCGAAGAGAATGAGTTCACCACCTCCCCAGAGGAGCCTCACCATCCATCCCCTCGGTGTAACTGATGAGACAAACCGCAAGGAAAAACTTCTGTAGCCCATATTTATAGTATTAATGAATAGTTAAAAAAAGATTTACACTTCTTATGATCAATATTCTGAGTTATTTCCCTCAAAGTATATAATTACAGTGTCTTCAGAGTTTTCATCATTGTTTGAGGTGGCAAAACCATTTGTAATTTTCATTAGCCAGTAAACATGTAATTAACATTCAGCACTGTGTTTAACTTAATTCCTGTTTAAGACAAGGACAAGAAGCAGCCGAAGAGCGTTAGTTCCATTTGTTAATTCTGACATACATCTTACCATAACAGTTTCCTAAAATAAAAGATCCGTGTTTCCCCCATTATTCTTCTCTTAAAACAAAACAAAAATCCATTAGTTAAAATTGCATTAAACTCTGAGAGGCAGTATAGTTTATTCTCATTTTTCGCTAGTTACTGTATTCCTGCTTCCTTTATTCATTTTGGGAGGTGGATGGAGGGAGGGGGGTGAATTAAGCATTCATTATCTTAAGACTTGGAGTAGGGAACCCCTCCCCCCCAAAGAAATAGGTTCCGGCTTCAGGAAAGTTCTAGAAGCAGAACTAGGAAAGGGGGGCATGAATCTGCAGGGGAGAGGGAAAAATCACTTTGGGGGGTAGTTAAAAGTAGAAAATGAGGATTTCAACGGATTCCTAGGAAAAATGTTGCCCTCCTGTTTCAAGTTCTATCTTTGATCCAGGGTGAGGAGCCTGTCTGCCAGTCTGTGAGGCTGCTGCTTTTTTCCCCTCCTCTCCCACCTCTGTTTTTTTTTCCAACTTGCTTTAGGATTAGTCTCCATCCCTCTAGACCCCAAACAGTGGAATTTGGCTGTGCCTTGGGTCGTCTTTGCTCTGCACTATCGCCTATAGTTGTTGGCGGCTTTCTGCTGAGGCTGAGCCGTTAGCCCCAGCCTCCGACTAAACTCATTAAGTTGGGAGATTTTTTTCAATTGGACGGGTGTTTTTAAAGTCTCCTCTTTCCAGCCCCAAACAAGGTGTAACAACGCACTCTTCCTTCTAAGGAATGAGATGAGAGACAAGGATCACTCCAGACTTCTCCTACCTACGGTTTGGGGTTTTTTTTCTTAAAGGCGAGGCTTGCATTCCTCAGCAGCTATGTACAAAGCTCCCTGAAACCTCGTCTCTCTAAAGTTACTGTGCAGGGCTTTCCAAGGCTGAGAGCGTCTGATACATGGGGAAGCACTTCCTTGAGGTGGAAGATCTTTCCCTTCACCTTTCCTCTTTTTCCCTGCAGGCTAGTGCCTACTTTTTATCAGTTTGCACAATCGCTTAGATAAACACCGAGGAGGAGATTCTCTTTAATTATCAAAGACACATCTTTTCAGGGGGCCAACAAAGCGGTTTATTTCACCCGCCAAACTAAAGGAGAGTTATTCCTGTTTAGAAGGAAGATGCAAGCGGTTTGGGACCTTGAACAAGGCAAATATGGTTTTGGTATGTTTACTTACAGTATTTTTTTTTCTCTCTCTCTCTCCTTTCTCACTTTTCTCCTTGTGCTATGTGGGGTTGGGGATGACTTGGGGTTTTTCAAGAAAAAATCGGATTGCTAACGTGTATGAAATGCCTAGGACTGTGGTTTAAGGGGTTTGGGGAAGGGGAAACCGTCAATTCAATGCATTGCCATATTTTATTACATGTGTGTGGTAGGAGAGGTGGTGGAGGGGGGAAGAGGGGGAATATACAATTGCAAAGCTGCCAAAATATGATTAAACCGAAGCGTAAAGACTGCGGTGCCTCCCATCTCCTCAAACTCATTTCCTTCGCTAGAGCAAACTAAAAGCCAGTCCTTATAAGCGTGTTTTTCCAAGCAACAGACGACTCGGTTTTCTAGCAAAGGAGCTGCTAGGCTCGCGTTAAGTGTCAGAATTTACTGTTCGATTTGCCTCGGCGCTGCGTTTTGCAACCTTGTGCAACTGACAACCAGCCAGGCAGGGAAGGAGGAAAGCGCTGCCCGGCGCCCTCGGCCGCGGCTCGGGGAGGCGAGCGTTCGGTTAAGCTAGGAGGAGAAGCGCGACGAGAAGGGTACTCACCATCGGGCGGGGTGGTGGAGCTGGCGTGCGAATTTCAGGCAAACGTTTACCTTTTTGCTGTCTATTGCAACCGCGTCGGGCTGACTTAAGCAATTCTGTGCTCTATCCAAAACGTTCAAGGAACGGTTCCTCATTTTTAAAAAGCCAGAGAGAGAGACGACAGAGACAGAGAAAGAAAAAGAGAGGAGGGGGTGAGGGGGACGCACATAAACCCAGTTCAGGAAGAAAAAAAAAAAAAATCATCACCTCTCTGCCAGGGAATCGGGAAACGCAGGGGCAGCGAGATCTGAGTCCGGTCCAACCAAGTCAAAGCCAATTAATTTTAAATCCTGAAGAATTATTCAGATTAAAATGTACAGAAGTTTCATTCTGCTATGCCTACGTGAGCTCAAAGTCGTTTCCCTTTAAGAGCTCTTTTCTTTTAAAGTTGAATTTTAGGCAGCGAGGACTCTTACACTAGGGGGCAGACAGATACTGTACTAGCTCCAATCTTAAGCAATTTTTTCCCTCCCAGCATATGCTCTGATTTAGCACTGTAAATTTTTCAGAGGACCCAACTCTGACAGCCCCTGGTGATTTTCAAAGTACCACAAGCCAGTGGTTAAAAATTGCATTGACTTGGAAGTTCAGAGAGACACAATGGAAGCCCCTTTCCCTATTCATGGAGCTCCAGTGTGGTGGAAGAGAAAAACACACACGGACTAGATTGAGGGGAAGGAGGATTTCAATGAATCCTGGTGTACAGAACTGGTTTCTACTGAGTTCAGAGTTAAACTCAGCATTTGCTGGGGTCTGTATTCATATTGTGATTTAATTTGTGTAGAATTACAGGCACTTTCTGCAAGAAAATCATATTCTGGGTGGGTTCCCCCCCCCCCCACAGTTAAACAAATGTTTTTTCAACTTTCTCTGGCCAAATTTAAGCTTGCCATTCTTCTCATTAAAATAAATTTATATCTGCAATAAAAGACTGGGCTGGATTTAAAAAAATAACAGCATATTGATATTTATCTTTTAGTCTTAGAGCTGTTTTATTCAAAGACTATGAACATCTCTGAAGAAGACATTTTAAAACCTGCTCCCCTCTTTTTCATTGTCAGTCTGCAATCTTCTCTCTTCTTCTATACAATAAAATTAACTGCAATTGATAGTCATTTTTTTTTTGGTTTGTTTTTGGCTTTTTAAATAGCACCCCCATAACTGAATGAGTCCTAAGATACAGAGTGAAACACCTCTGACTCTATAGCTGCCCTGGGGTCGTATGCCTAGCAGACTCCAGAGCTGTTGAAGATGGCTGGAAAATCCTTCATTTAAAATCTGAGGCAATCAGAGCGTACTTCAAATACCAAAAATCTCAAAGTGGACAGGGTAACTCTTGCTCCTCAAAATTTTCCCCACTGCATGTTTGTAGAAGGTTATCTTGCCATAGAACTGCCTGCACCCAAGAGGTGAGTTTAGGGTTTCTCTGTAATCAATTATTCTTATCTTCTATTAAATTGAGATAAGGATGCCCATTAGATTTCCTATCTCAACCCCAGCCCTACCACATCTTTGCTGAGTTTGCCCCTAATCTACTGACATCTGTAGCATTAGGCAATTCCTCCTCGAATCATAGAGATTGAAAAGAAAAAGAAGAAAAAAGACACAACCTTCTCTGAAATGATTTCTTTTCCATCCTTCTTGTCCTCTTTAGGAGAAAATTATATTGTATCTATAATCATCCTGAAATTTGCTGCCTGGCTTCGCTCTACGGCAATCTCAGGTTCATGATAGTTCAGTGTCCACTGGAGGGTTAAAAAAAAAAAAAAAACCTTCCAAATAATCCCAGCACCTGCAGCTTTAGTGAAATATCTAATTTCAGCAGAGAAAGGGTGAGGGCTGAGAAGGTTTCAAGAATGAAGCAAGGAGGATCTTTCCTGCCCTAAAACCAAGCCCCTCTCCGCCTACATCTTCCTTCAGTTCTTACCTCGTATTCTGCCCCGTGTGTAAAGGGTATTGAATACAAAGCACAATCTACACATGTCAATTATTTGTACAATTTATTTTTTAAATTCTTCATTGCCTCGATTTCTAAAACTACCAAGGATGCTTTCCTGTGGTCATTAATTTACTCTTTATGTGTGTTCATGTTTCCTGAAGCTCAGCATGCTTTGTGTAAAATATCTTAATTGTTCATAAACCTGGTTGGATTACTAGTCCATAGATTTTTCTTGGTGCAGAGAGTGTATGATGGAGACGCAGTTTTTTTCTATAAATGTTGAATAGTCATGATCCACTAGCTGGTCAAAAGCAAACAGAAAGATTACTGCGTTGGAATATAATGTGTTCTGGGGGACAATTCTAGATGTTTCATGTTTAAAACCAAATGCTCCAGAATTCAGAGATACAACCGGCTTGATGATTTTTAGCACATTGAGCAGAATGGCACAGGCAATGAAGTTGTTCTCATTGCAGCGAACCTCTTGAGGTAGAATATGGCTTGTGCAGTGATTCCTGTGACTTGTAGTTGGTATTATTGCCAATTTGGGGCAGAATCTCTGTGTGTGTTTTAATGACTATATGAATGCTTAAAAGGAACTTGAGGAACAATGAACTCCTACTCAACTGTTCTATGACCTAGGAGCATAGTCGCTGAAGTCTTTGTCTGTGTACGTTGACAAATGTGCATCTGATACATGTGCGCTTACATGTGTGTACAGAGGGTACGCACAGGGGACGCTGGAGGCTGCGTCCACTTGTCCATCAGCCAGCAGAAAGGTCTTTTCACCTCTCCCCACGACTGGGTGTGTGTCAGGACGCTCGCTGGCTTGGGAGTTAGCTGAAACTAACGAGAGAGAATAAAGTTGAAGAAAATTGATTTTAATTGCGTCATGACAATGAGATGAAGTCTACTTCGGCTTCTCAGCATCTGAGATGCTTTATTTGAGCAATTAAAATGTCAGGCCACATACCTGTGAAATGTTAACCCTACATGGAAAAAAAAAAAAAAAAAGCCACTGAACGGCTCTTTTTCTTTAAAAAAAGAAATAAAAAGAACCACCAAACCAAGCAAGTGATAAGACTTGAGTAAGGAAAGGGTCTATTCCCGGATTTGACCAAATGGTTCGTTTGGAAAATGCCTGCCATCTGGGCTCTAGGTACCTTCCCATCCTCACCCACTACCCCTCTGCAAAGAAACCGGGCAACTTTTCTCTTTCTCTGGTACCGCGGGCACCAAGATGCGCCGGGAGCCCCGGGTGGTGCGCGAGCTGCGGATCCGGTGGCATTGCCAAGTTGCGAGAATCGAAGTCCCCGATTCCATCCAAAGCCTCTCGCGGAGCCTTTAAGAGGCGTCGTTCCGTGCGCGCCGCGCTCCTCACCCCGCCGGGGCGGAAACCTCGGGTGCGGGGTGCACAGAACGCGGTGGCCGCGCGCCCGGGGACGGCGCGGGCCCATCCCCCGCCTGGCT
>SJYT01013295.1:247047-261854 GCA_006410635.1 Cephalophus harveyi | reverse complement strand
TGCTTAGGGGCAGGGGGGGTGGGGTGTGGGGGGCGGCCTAGGGTTGCCTGGGACCAGCGCCACCCGGAGGACCAGAGGTGCACCGCCCCTCCCCTGGCCTCTAGACTCTCCTCTAGGCCTGCGGGTCTGGATCTCACCTTTTGGACGAGTGGGGGACCCGGCTTTCAGGCTTGGGCATGGGGAGTGGGTGATGGCAGTGTTGGAGCACACGATGAAGTGTGGGCTGTCTTGGTTTTGCCAGGTGACATCAGGGGGCTAAAGCGCCCTTTCGCTCCTCTCAGTTTTGAAGAGATAGCAATTGTTCCTGCTAGTGGGCTGTCGAGTACCCAGCTTTTGAGCACATCTTAGGTCCTCAGATCCTTGCTGGGCCCTGGGCACCATTCTAGGAGAGGCGGCTCCAGGACAGAGGCCTGGGCTTCCAGGCCCTCAGAGGGCCCCAGTGTGCCCAGAGTGGGTGCCCAGCGGGCCTGCTGGGCCTGCTGTCCCCAGGCTCCCCAGACCAGCCAAGCCAAAGCAGAGGCAGCTGTGTTCCGAGGTTAGGATGGAGCCCCTAAGGCGGAGGGCAAAACTTCCGAGCGTCTTCCCTGAACAGATCCAGCTTCTCTCCCACCTGCCCTGGCAGAGCCCACCCGGCCATTTTAAAGTTTCTGTGCCTATGGGTTTTAGAGAATTTGGTTTGGACTGTGATCATTAACACGCACAAACCCCCTCTGACCACCACCTCTTTCTTTTTGTCTTTTTATCTTTCTTCTGGAGAGAGGAGGAAAAGTGCTGGCCTGTTCCATCAAGCCCGGTTCGCATTTGCTCTGGCCTCTGATTTCTCTTTCTTCTTTGGAAATTTCATTGAGATGTCTCTGTACTCCGCTTGTCAGTTATCTTTGTTCCTTTTAAATAAAGGGCTTTTAAATGGACTTATTGCTCCCAGCGTGGGTTCCTCTCTCTAAATGTTAGAAAATTGTGCCATCTACCCGCTATGCTGAGTACTGTCACACTCGGAGACCTCGGGGACCTCCGGGCCGGCTTCAATGCCGCCGTGTCAGGGGCCGCGGGCGGCTGGAGGAGGGGGCGGCTCACGTGGATTTTTGCAGATTTCCGCCAGCAGCCGGCCCGCGTGGCCACGCCAGGGCCTAGCCCGCCCCGCGCGCCGCAGCCGGCTTCATGGCGGCCGCGAACCCGGGACTGCGGCCGATCCCAGAGCACATCGCAGGCGTGGCCTGGGCTCTTCCCTTCTCTCTTCCCTCCTCCGAGATGCCCTGGGCCGGGAAGGGGGGCGCCGGGGCTGCCTGTGGACCCGAGCAGCCGCCGGGGGGGTCGGGGATGACCGCGGACAATGAAGGGAGACCGCCGGGGAGGGGCCGCGGGGGAACTTGGCCACGCCGCTTTGGAGTGCTCCTGCCCGCCGCCAGCCCCCCTCTCTGCCTTGGGGAAGCCGGGCCCAGGCCTGCGGAGAGCCACGGCCGCCGACCGGCTTCCCCGCCTCGGTGAGCGAGAGGGGAGCTCGGGCCAGGCAGTTCGCTGGCAACTTTCAGCTCCGTTTTCCCCGGTAGAGATCCTTCTGTAGTCTTCTGGAAGGCCACTCACTACTTGCTTTGCTTCAGGGGAGTGTGGTTTAGCTGAACCGAGTTCGAACAAATCAGATGTCTGACGTGGGGTCTCCTCACCCCGACCCCGCCTCTGCAAAACCACAGGTTCTTTTTGAATGAGTTAAAATGGATTAGCAGTTTTAGATTTTATTATGTGGCTACCCCGCTCAGATGCCCCCCCCCTTTTTTTAGCCTATTAAAAGTATTAGCTAAGATTTCCAAGTGTCAGTCGGGTATTTATGCTACTGGAGGTGGGGGGGAATCTCCGATACGGTTTATGACTTTTATTACATGTTTCACACTGTTCGAGAAATGGAGTTTTAAACAACATACAATTAAATCTATATTGCTCTTTGGAGAAGGGCCAAGGAACTCGACAATCAATTAGTTTAGATATTTTGATACTTGTTGCTAAAATCAAAGTGTAAAACTACCACCCCAAGGCAGAGCTGCTTCTCCATTTTTCCTAAGGTCATGGAGCTACCACGTAGGAAATGACAGTTGCTTTTTTCCATCCCAGGCTGTTTTTCCTGATTACTCTGCACAGATTGGTCTTTTAAAAAAAATTCAGACTCTTTTCTGTGTTTTTTCCTCCCATTTCTCTCTCTTACTGCCATCTCACATCTCCTGCCTTTATCAGTTAGGTTTAGTTTTTAAAAAACACATTTACTTTTAATTTGTATTATTTGAAAATGAATTGTCTGCTCACCCTTTCTCTTTATCCCTCTCTCCTTGCCTTGACACTAAGAAGGGAAGCCGGCGTGTTTAATAACCACAGTAATATAGTGGTTTCCAGACAAAGACAAAATTCTCTTCTTTATTACCACAACATGATGAGAATACGGGACTCATCCTTTCTCTCTCTCTCTCTTACTCCCTCTCTCTCACTCACACTTCTGTCTCTTTCAATAAGCAGTTTAGGAAACAATCTGCATTGAACAGAAACTGCTTCCTTCTTAAAAATGACACCTTTTCCACCTCCCTGGCTCTCTCTGGGCCAATCCCCTTGACTGCCTGGTGGCAGTCTGCCTGTCCTTGGTCCTGGCAGGGGTTGGGGGTGCCTATGGAGACCTGGAGTATCATGAGAAAGTGGGAAGTCCAGCTCACCTGTACCAGGCAGCTGAGGCAGGGCTGCTGGCGAGTTCCAGAGGGGAGCTTGCTAATTTATTAGATAGTTCTTACTTCCCCTTAGCATCTTCTTGCGGACACCTCAGGTTCTGGAAAGGAGGGGGGGTGTCTGAGGTTTTGTGCCTATCCACCCAGCCCACCCCACCACCGCCCACTTCCTCCTCTGCTTACTAGGCTGGGCAGCTCTTGGCCAGCTTCATGACTGATTTGAAACCCCTGTGGCTCTTAGGATTGCGCAGGCCAGTCCGTGAACGGCCATCTCTACCAGGATGGGGCATCCAGAACCTCCCCGCTTCTCCAAAAGAAAGGCTCTGAACCCATGGAAGGGATGGGACGGGATGTCATTAGCCTCCCTCCAGAATCCTTCCTCTTCCTCCTGGGGTGGAGAGGGACCTTTGCTTGGACTCAGCGATGTGGCCTTGCCGCGCCTGGGCCTCCGCTTCCACCCTGCCTTGTGCCCACCCCCATGCCGCGGCCCTAATTGTGAGGAAGGTCTGGGAAGCATTTTCTCTGTGCTAATTTTATATTTCCCCTTTCCCCCTCACAACATTAAACATAATTTTGCGCTGTCAGTGTCACTAAGATTGCGGTTTGTTGATGTCTCTACTTGGAAACACGACCCCTCCACCTCCAACGGGGAGTCCTCCCTGCGTAGCTTCTGGGAGGCCGCTTCTCCGCCGAGGCTTTCAGGGTTTCTGGAACACCCTGAGAGAGAGAGAGAGAGAGACTGCAATAAAGGCCATAAGGGTCCCTACCAGAACCCCGCAATCATTTCAAATCCCCTCTCCCTGTGACAGCAGGAGTCAATGTGTTTTTGATGTGCGTTTGGTTGTTGGCTTGTTTGTTTAATAAAATCCCTGTGTGTGTGTGTTTTACTGTCTCAGTGTCTGTGACGTGTAACCACAGCCACTCCACTTAAAAAATTTCCCTTTGAATTTCTTTTCTGTTGGTCTATTTTAGTCCTCTGCAACTTCTTTCTGTTCTCCATCCCTGCCCCCTCCCTCCCCAATATATTTCCTTGGCCTCAGTAATAATCCTCTGGCCCACTGGCCATGTTCCTGGAGATAAAAAATCCATTTATTCCTTGTGTTGCTTCACCGAGGCCCAGTTATCCGGGGTTTTTGGCGACAGAAGGGAGCAAGAGAGAGGAAGACACTTCTTACTTTGCAGGCCCTGCTTCTTTCTTTCCTGTGCCAGCCTGGAGGGGCTTGGGACTTAAGCAGATGCACTTGGGGTCTGCAAGTTTGCTCTTCATGCCTGGCTGTGGTTCTGGTGGCTTCTCCTCTGTTTTCCTTCTCTTTAGAGGAGATGCTAGCTACTCTGCCCTCTCCACAGCAGTGTTTTCGTGCCTGTGTGCACCAAGGCTGGTGGGTTTCAGGGCGATTATCTCATTTCGCTGGTGCAGAGTGAAGCGGCTTGCAGCCCCTGGGTCAAGCATTCAGCAGTGGGCCCATGTCACAGACCCAACCCAAAGGTTAATTTTCTCTCCTTAGCATGTCCATAGTTTGCTTCTAGCCCAGGAGCTCAGGTCCTCAGTGTGTCACCTCCCAGCTCCCCTCTAAAAGTCTCTGGCACCTTGGCTCTCTCTTCTGGACCTTTCTTCACAACCTCACGTTCTGCCAGGTTCCTATTGGGTTCATGGACTCTAATTTCTGAAAACCCATCTCATCCATTTTCAGACAGTTTGCCTATTTTCATCCTGGAGCCCCTATCTTCCATCCGCCCCTCTTTGCCCCGTCTTTCCTCTATGCGCCTCATTTACAAACGGATTCTGCTTTATTTGAATTAGTTCACTTCTCCTCTTTTACTTTCTCCCCTCCCCTTATCCTTTCATTCAGGGCTAGTAAAAGCAAAAGATACAAAATGGCAAAGTTCAGCTGCCTGTGCGTGGGGGGAGCCAGCCACCTAGAAAGAAGCTGAAGGTTTGTAAGGACAGAAGAAACAACAAAGAAAAGAGAATTGCATTTGTGGCTTAAGTGGGCGAGTGTGTTTGTGTGTCTATATCTGTGTGTTTTTCAGATTTCTTTGAACTGCTTTTGTGCTGACTCGACAGAGATATTTGCCGAAGCTAGTCACGGTATAGGAACTTTGAGTTAACCTCTTATATCAAATGAATCTTTTCATTTAGAGACCAATAAATCTCAATCTCTAGCTACCTTGTGTAGACCCAGCCTGAGCTCAATGAGACAAGACTGGGGCTTATAATAAAGACCAGATAAAGTTTGCCAAAGTTTTTTTTTTTTTTTTTTCTTTGAACTGCTTTTGTGCTGACTCGACAGAGATATTTGCCGAAGCTAGTCACGGTATAGGAACTTTGAGTTAACCTCTTATATCAAATGAATCTTTTCATTTAGAGACCAATAAATCTCAATCTCTAGCTACCTTGTGTAGACCCAGCCTGAGCTCAATGAGACAAGACTGGGGCTTATAATAAAGACCAGATAAAGTTTGCCAAATTTTTTTTTTTTTTTTTTCCCTCCCCCCTCTCCATTTTTTTTTTTAACCAGCCTGAAAAATTCCCCCATCTAACAAATAAAACTTCAGGGAAGTAGCAGCTTTTCCTCAGCAGAATGTTGGGGATTTCTTTACCTTCTAGCAGCAAGCCTGTTGACTGAAGTGGTTTTCCAAGCTCAGACACTGAAATGATTTATAGTTTTTCAACAAATCATTATTTTGGTGTGTTGTTTAGGTGGGGTTGAGACAATCTAATAATCAACGTAAGATGGGGGGAGGGGATTTTCAGTGACCGAGAGGAGAGTGAACATCAGAAACATGAAAGCCAGTCCGGTCTCCAGGGATAGAATTTGGGAAAGAGCCTGCACACGTCTGCTCCTGGGCTATAAAGAAATACATTGTTAACAACAACAAAACAGACAATGCCCTGAGCTCTGCCTTGATTCAGAGCTGAGCTACTTTCAAGATTTTTTAGCAGCACTGTTCATTTTGATGGGGTTTCTGGGCCATTTGAAATTCAACCTTTAGCCAGCCTGCTCATGGGGTATAGTTACAGAATTCATTTTCTGATTTACTATCCCTCCTCCTGTATTTTCTTTATTTCCTGATGGCCTCCCATGGGGCTAATCTTTTTTTTTTTTTTCCCTTTTCTTTTATATGATCCAGTTTTGTTCTCCCCACAAACAACTCAGTGTTTTTCCTGTTTCTAGTGATCACTCATTTGCTTCCTTTTTCTCTTTTCTTCCTTAAGAGGAAAATAAAGAGCATGGGAGGGGGATTTCCAAATCATTCCTAAGTGTTATTAATTACTGTTACAAGGCAGGCTATTCTTAACTAATAACAAAGTTGTAAATTACCCCTGACTTTCAAATATTTCTCATTTGTCAGCTCTGATTGATTTGGTTAATATTCCGTCTTTGGAATAATTTTAGCCGCACTTACAATCAGCTCTACTCATGAAGCAAGGAGCAAATCATCACACTCTCACAGCACCTTGCCCCTCTGCTTTTACTTTTCAAGTGAAGTTTTGGTTTCCATCCTGAGGTTCATGATTCTGACTGGAGAGCAACGCTGGAAAAGCTCATGGGCAGTTAAACTGCAGAAATGGAGTGGATGTGGGAACAGTATCTGCATATGTTCAGTGATTTATGTGTAATTTTGAAAACATTGTTGAGGATATTAATTTTATTGAGACAACCAAACAGCTTCATTTCCTAGTTCTCCTAAACATTTTCCCTCTCCAGATTCAGGCTGAAGGGATGGATTTCTATAGGATTCCTAAACACAGGACATTGACCCAGGCCAAGCCAAATTTCTCCTTATTTTCCTCTACACCTTTTCTCAGAAAGAACTGGTCTACTCCCAGTCCACCCAATCAGAGATGGGGATTGCTGCTGAGGGGAAAAGGTGTACGCTGAGCGTTGGGGGTCGAAAAGGTCAAAAGGGCTGCCCAGAAGAGAGCATCCTGAAAACCCCATCCTTTGGGAAGGGGGTTTGTATTTTCCAAAAGTCCTTTTCCCTTCCATCATCATATTCAGAATGCAATTTTTGAAGCTATCAATACCCGCTGCCTCCAATACCTCCGGAGTTTTCATCTTAATTATATTATTAAGTGAAGTACTGTGCTGTCAGGGAATTGAACATGATTTATGACGTCTGCCTATTAAAGGATCGATTGTGAATATCGCTACTATCATCTATCAATATTCTTAGGCCGGGGGTATTTCTCGCTCCACGGTTGTTACTTGTAATACCAAAATGATAGACTGCAGGATAAGACTATTTCTTCTTCGCAGGACTAGCTTTTCAGGTGCGGCGGTGAGTCAGCGTGGGGAGATCGGAAGCTCAGCGCGCCCCACCATGTCTCGCACCTAGAGAGGGTTTAAAGTTTGTTTTGTTTTGTTTTGTTTTCTTAATGTGAATTTTCCCTCGGGTCTAGTAGAAGAAGCTAGAGTCGTTTTTAAAGAAAGAAGTAACCTCTGCTGGTCGATATCAGGAGCCGGTGTTTCCGAACTGCCAGGTGATTCGCAATGACACCAGAAGCCAAAAAAGAAAAAGGAAAAAGAGCGAATAGGGGCCCTTTTATAGGAGGGCGGCTGGGTGGGGGCAATCGGGGCGGGTGACACGGGAGATGTGTATAAGAGACAGGGGTGGGGGCAATCGGGGCGGGCGGAGGCAGACTGGATATTTTGGGAGCGGGTACCCGGGTCGTGCCGATGCCCTGGGCCTCGGAGGTGTTCGGTTTCTGGGATCAGTCGGGGCTCTCTACCCCGACCACCCTGACCACCTGCTCCGCCTAGGTGCAGGCGGGTGCGAAACGTGCTCCAGCAGAGCCTGCACGCGGAGGCCTTTTGTCTGCAGACAGAGCGCAGCGTCTGTTTTCTTCCACCCTTGCGGGGCACGGCAGGGGTCACCGGCGAGTCTCAGCCCCTGGTTTGGGGGGTGGGAAGGGGAGGCTGTGCAGGAGGAAGCCAGAGCCCTCTTCCCCGGAGCAGCCTGGGAGCGGAGGCCGAGGCGCCCCGGCAGGGTGGTGCGTGGAGAGCGGCCGGGCCTGAGCCCCGCTCCGGCCCCGGGGGCGTGCCTGGGGCCGCGAGGAAGGCGGAGGCCTCGGAGCCGGTGCAGTGCCCGCGGTCTCGGAGCGCCGCCGCGCCCGGGGCCTGGGCGGCGGGAGGAGGCCACGGGCCTGCTTGCGGGCCTAGTCTCGGCGCGCCCCGCGCTCGCCCCGGCCCTCGCGAGGCCTTCGCCCTCCTCACTGCCCAGTCTCCTTGCCTCCTGAATTCCAGCAGGAAGAAGTGGGCACATCAGTGGAACTCCTAGCCCTCCTTCTCTCCGACCGGAGGTTGGGGCCCCCGCACTGTGCGTGGCCGCGCGGGGCCGGCCGGATGTGGGAGGACCACAGGCATGGAGGGAGGCCGGCTGGGCCCGGGGCCTGGCTGCCCCGCGCGACCCCTCTCAGGCAGAAGACGCCTTGCGAGGCAGGAACCTCTCATCCGCCGCCACGGGCTCCCACCTCCCTGGCTACCTACCTACTCCCTCCCTCTGGGCCCCCCAGCTCTGCGGCCTACCCCTGACCACTGCGGGGTGTCCCAGGGGAAGGACACAGTGTAAATGTGTGGACACAGTAAATGTTAGCTGTGGCTCTTAGCATTATCAGGCGCTTCTGGTTCTTCCGTGAGCATCACCTCTCTCATACACATTTATTCCGGATCAACCACGACACAGCGGCGGTCCCCCAGCCCCCAACTCGTACCTAGATGCCCAACAGCTGCTTCTGGCCCCTCTGAGCCCAGAGCCACAGCCCTACACTCCTAACACACGGGAAGAACACCCGGGGACCTCCGCCCTTCCTCCCTCTCGGAGCGTGCTTGTCCAGGTCTGAACCACCGGGAACCCAAGACACTGAGGCCCGAACCAAGTGTTACCCGGTTTCTTCCGAGCTCTGCCCGAGTCAGCGCCAGATGGGAACTTCTATCAAACAAGAACTTGATGGGAAAGACTGAGGAGAGGGCGATTTTTAAAGCAAACAAGAAAAAATGACGACCTTCAGTGTGGGGTTTGGTGGGGAGCAGGGCAGGCCGAGACAGGAGCAATAATAGCTGAGTCAGAAGCACCGGAAGGACACCGTTTTCTTCCAGAAACACATTCTTGGGTAAGCCTTTCATCGGCCTGGGCTGAGCGCCTGGGCTGAGCTGTCGGAGACCTGCCACTAAATATACATACGACACCTTCAGGCCGGATTTCATCTTACGACCTCTATTAAATATCACCCCGCCTTCCTGATTCTTATTATCAATAATACCTCTAATATTCTTGTTATTTTGCAAACGACGTTTCGGCGGCGGATGTCCCCTGGAACTGCAGCGGGAGCCACGCCCAGGAGGGCGCTCACCTGCTGCGCGGAACCCGGGACTTTGCCCCATCCGCGTCCCTTGCCTCCTCCCCACTCCACCTAGGCTGATGGATATCCTTGGATATGGAGCCCTTTAAAAATGACAAATGCCTTGTCAATACAGACCATCCCTCCCCTCCTGCTTTCTAATCTTTTTTTTTTTTTTTTTCCCGGAGCGAGGATGGACCCAGGCGCAAGCCCAGCGGCGCGGATTACACGGCCTGCGTTGTACCGTAATCGCCAAAACTTTGGCCTAATTTACAGCTAATAGATCTCAAGCGAGGGAGTCGGGAAGAAATCAGTGGCCTAAGGAGCTAGATTGGGGCTTTGGAGGGATCGGAAATTAAGGGACTGGAAGGAGGATGTGATTCACATTATTCACCGCTCCCCGCAACACACACACACACACACACAGACACGGGACCAGGCGCCTCCCGGCTCGGGCTTCGCGGATGCGGCCTTTGGTTCTCCGCGGCCTGTGTCCCTGTCGCTCGCTTCCCTCGATCGGGACCACACTGAGCGTCAGGGGCGCCTGCGATGCGCTCAGACCCCTCGGCCTCCTCCCGGCTTCTCCCAGCCCCCGGGAGGAGGCGCTGGCGCCCGGGTCGGCCTCTGGTCCCTCCCCGTCGGCGTCCCCGGAGCCCCCATTCACAAAGCCGCGCTTGGAGGAGGCGACACACACAGACACACACACACACACCCCCAACACACGCACCCACCCCCCGAAGAGGGGAGCTTGATCTTGTCTCATTGGTGTCTCCTTGCTCGCAAATTATAAGATGTGTATAAGAGACAGCGGTAGGAACCTCGAAACCTCCCGCTTCCCTAAGTAGAGCGGGTCTCGGGGGAGGGCGCCGGGGAGTTCCGAGCCCATAGAGACTGTTTGGCCAAGACCGAGCGGAGGCTGAGCCCCGGGCCCGGACGGGCCGTCCGGGCAGGTGTGCAAGTGTGCACGACCGCGGGCGAGGGCGGTGAGCCTCCGCAGGCCCCGTAGCGGTCCACACACTGCGGGGTGATTACCGGGTCCCCACCTCCCTCCAAGCGGGGCGGCTCCTGGAAAAGCATTTAATCTGATATTAAGGGTTTTCCGAAGTGTGATTCTTTCCAAAGGAGAATTCTTCACTTAACTGACTGTAAACATAATTAATAGTTATTTAACTTGCAAAAAAAAAAAGAAGAAGAAGAAGAAGAAAGAAAGCAACCTTTATGGTGTTTAAAAGGATATTGCTCTCTCTCTAGTTCACACGCTTAAAATCTCGAACTCTGAAAATATCCTGATGAGATTATTAGACTTGATTATATGGTGACACCCCCTCCCCTTTCCTCTAATGAAATTCCTCTGTCTCCTGCCTTTCTCTCTTTCTCTCTCTGTCTCTCTTTCTCTTTCTCCCAGTCTCAATCTCTCTCTAATCCAGGAGTCATTAGCAACACCCTCTGGCTACATGTTTTGCATCAGTGAAACACTGTGACATAGTTGTAATACAAACTCTGCCGCCTTGCACTGCATCTTGCGGTAGGAAGTGTAATAGCAATAAAAATCATTTTTCATCTCCAGGCATTATTCGATGGAGGGGGGGGGGGACAGAAAATCTGAATGTGAGAAGCTGAGGGGGAGGAGAGAAAAATGAAGAGAGGGAAGATAAGGAGGGAAAGAGAAGAAAAAGCTTTCCAATTTAGAGACTTCACAGAACTAGAGGCACATAGATTCAAGCCTATCATTTTCTCTGCTTTCCTCTCCTCTGTTTTCATCCTTGTCCCTCGGTGGACCCCTGAACCCTGATAGGAATTGTCTCCTAGTTCCCAGGGTCTCTCAGCTACTCTCTTCAACCCCAACATAGCATCCCTTCTGGTGAGGAAGCCCCAGAACTCCCAGAGGCTGGGCCAACCTTTCTCTGCTGGCTGGGGTGAGGAATCCTCATTCAAGTCCTGCTAGGAAATTGGGGCCTCTTTCCCATCGGGTCTCTCAGGAATCTTTCCTGGCTTGATGGAGAAAGAACAACCACCCAGCAAGCCAACGTGGCTATTTTCCTGATGCAGCCCTATAATTTGCGAGCAAGGGCCCTCAGAGAGCCCCCTAATCTTCACTATGGAGTGCTGGTTACAGGGAGAAGGAGCATTCCCTCCTTGCTTGCCAGCCCTTAGAGAACTCACCCTGCCAACTCGGGGAGGGCAGAGTTTCCGGTAAAGGCTCTCCATGTTGCCTGTGCTCAGGCAGGGAAATGCCAGGGCTCACCCACCACCACAGGCACAGTCTCCCTCCACCCTGTAGTCCCCAGTCCAACCATCAGTCTATGTGGGAGCCACCAAGTTCCTTTAAACAAAAACAAACTTGCAGTCAGAACTAAATTAGAGAAAGGTTCTGTACCTGCCTCAAAACAAAGAAACCACACAAATCTTCACAGGACCCTAGATACTCTCTACTTTTAACAGGAAAAAAAAAATCTTGTTTTGTGAAATATTTCACTAATCACCCTGTGTCTGGGGCAGTGCGCTTTGAAACAACAAATTGAACAAGTACACATATAAGTAAGTTAAAATTTCTGTGTATTTTTAGTCGTGTGAGCTTAGAGTAGAACAAAACAGTTACGTTACCAACCGGTTAAAATAAGGACAAACTTGCACCGTGAAGAGAAACGCTGCGTGATTTGTACTTGACTTTCCTGTTCTCACTGGCCTACAGGTGTACAAGTTAGGGGCGGCATTTTGTGGTTATTTTGTCACCAGGGCTGAAGGTTGGGAGGGAGGGGACAAGGTCCCAGTAGGCTGGCGACAGGCATGGCACAGCCCCTCTTTATGTCCATCTGATGAGAATGAGTGGATATGGGTGGAAATCGTAATTGGGAAGGTCTGACTTCATAAGCACCAGCCTCCTGGGAGATATTCGCAGCCGCCACAGCTGAATGGCCCTGGAACACACATCGGCCCAAATCCGTGTCCTTCAAGAAGACACCGCTCATTTATTTTATGTTTCCTATGAAAGCAGCATCACCACTTAGACTCGGTGATGCTGTGGCTGTATATTTGCTCCCCTTTCTCCTATGATTTGCCCTTTCGCCCAGTACAGACATTGCGGGGTATGTTGGTCACAGATCGGAGGAAAGAAGGCCTGGGCGTTTCGGCTTGTCTTCAAGTTTAGATGTTCCAAGGAAAACTCTTGACGGTCCAGTGAGGCGGGAGGCTGCGCGGGGCGGCCGAGGAGTTCCCGTTTCCGCAGCGAGGTGGCGCTCCAGGGCGCGGCAGAGAGCCCGGCCGTCCGCGCCGAGCGCCGCGGCCTCGCTCCTGCAGAGACCGCGGCCTGCGAGCGTCACTCCCGCCGCCTTCCTTTCCCCTCGGAGCCCAAAGGCGGAGAGCGCTCAGACCCGCTCGGTCTGCTGGTTCTCGGGGTGGGCGGAGGCCCAGGGCCACGAACGCGAAGCTGGCGGGGTCGGGGAGTGCGGCGGGGCTCCGCCGGGGCGCATTTAGGGCGCCGTGGTCCCGGGAGCCTGCGAAGTTGTATTCGCAGCGGGATCCGGGCGGGGCCGGAGCGGCGGCGCAGGGTCCGATGGCCCGGTGAGCGCGCGCGGGGTTAGCCCCGGCCTGGACACTGCGGAGGGTTAGGCAGCTCCTCCCCGGACTCGGGAGCCTTCTTTCTTTTTTTCTTTTGCTTCTTCTTCATTTACACACATGCTAAGTCACTTCAGTCGTGTCCGACTCTGTGTAACCCCATAGACGGTCGCCCACCAGGCTCCCCCATCCCTGGGATTCTCAAGGCAAGAACACTGGAGTGGATTGTCATTTCCTTCTCCAATGCATGAAAGTGAAAAGTGAAAGTGAAGTCGCTCAGTCGTGTCCGACCCTTAGTGACCCCATGGACTGCAGCCCACCAGGCTCCCCATCCATGGGACTTTCCAAGCAAGAACACTGGAGTGGGATGCCATTGCCTTCTCCATTTACACACATACATATATTTTAAGAAAAAAAATACAGGAAAGAAAATCTAATGCCCTCCTTATTGGTTTGTCCCCAAACTAGGCAGTTTTCCAGTTTGATAGGTTTTTCTTTTTCCTTTCTTTTCCTTTTCTCTCTCTTTAAACCCCCCCCCCCGTGGTGTCCACTCCCCTTTCTCTTCCCCCCCCTCAACCTATTATACTTCTGAGAGCTGGTTCCTTGTGGGTTGGTGGGTGAGAGAGAGATTAATACTAGCTCCAGAAGACCTAGCATTGGGCAAATGACAGCAAAATGGAAGAAGAAACTATTTCAAATTATTTAACTATTTCCATCCACACGATTTCGTTTCCACACTTGCCTTCAGTGGGTATCTCACAGCTCTAAGTCAAAGACGATGGACAGGAAATGCCTTTCACACCGTCATGCTCAACCTGCGGTTGTGGGGCCCATTAGAACCAGTTTGGAAACAATGTCAGAAATAATAATAGTCATAAATAGTCACGGTGAACAGAAATTCTATCCTGCGTGAACTTCCTCTGCGGTTTGCCCCCGGCTCTCTGGGACCCGGGGTCCACGTGCAAACATCAGGCTGGGCCCTCTTTCCAGCATTTCGATTTCCCGGAGCCCTGCCCCAAGAGTTGCCCCCTTACCTAGAGGCTTTGGTTACCTGGCCTAGGCCCTAGCCCCCATCAGGGAGACTCTGTTGAAGCTGCACCCGGTCGCCTACTTGTCGCCAACCGCACTCCTTTTAGTCCGTATTTCCGGCTCCCTCACCCTCCCTGACATTTTCTGATATAAATGCTGGAAATTTCGGTCCGATTTAGGAGTCTACAGAAACTCAGAGGGTCAGGTCATTAGAATGTTAACGTGGCGACCAAGAATTATAAACATGATCTAAAAGTCTCTTCCAATTCATTTCTTCAAGTATTTATTTGAGTTAAGCAATGAAAAGTGACAGTTGTGAAATAGACAGCTTTTAAAAGTAATGAAGTCAGATGAGGCTTTAACCTGTCGATTGCGATAAATCAACTTTGAAAAAGACGAATGAAGAATATTACTTGGGCGCTTAACCGCCAGCGTTTGCTGGGCAGGCTGCAGATTCTGAAATCGGCCTGCGATTGCCCTGGGAGCCGTGGCCTGGTGAGGCCCTGAGACTGAAGCTTGGCCCTTGGGTGACCCAGCAGTCCTGGCACCCGTGCTGTCTGAAGGCAACACTTTGACGGGGATGGGTCTCTGTTTCCGCTTAGACTTGGGCAGTTTGTCTGGGCAGGTGACTTCAGCCCTCAGCACGGTTAGAAATTCAGAGGGGCCACTACCCAGGGGACTAAGCGGTATGCGTGAGAGAGATGGGTGCTCAGCCCAGCTCCCCACCCAGCTGAGGGTGTCAACTTCCTGCCGCGATTCAGAAAGACCAGGGCCTGCCTGATCCCCGATATTACTAACCCTTTGGAACTGGTAGCAGAAATTGGAAGGTGAAGAAGAGCAGAAAACTAAATTTCCCAGGGGCCCCGGGTGGGTGGCGCTGGGAGCGCTTCCGGTTCTCACTGACATCAAATGGCCTTATCTAGGAGGGAACCTAGAAAAGGCAGAGATCCCCGGGACAGGCATCCGGTGGTCTTGCGATGGGAGAAAGGTCTTAATTCTGCACCTCCCCCAGGTAGAGGGTCGGAGAGGCGGTTCTAAGGGATGTGAACTTGTAGGGTGTTTTAAAAGAAAGTTGACACATTTTCTTGAACATCTCAAGTTCCTCAAAACTACAACTTTGGGCCCAGGCTTGGGGGGACTGGTTCCCTTCCCAATGATTTCAACCCCCAGTCCCTATCCCC